>ML093180.1:0-50385 GCA_003697995.1 Taxidea taxus jeffersonii
AAAAAAGTGGGAAAAATACAAACATAAGTAGACTAAAGAACATGATGATAAAAACCCAACAGGAAATGAATAAATTAAAGAACAAATAAAAAATTCACAGAGAAAAAGAAAATAAAAACACGATCTAAAATTTGGGGGACAGAATGAAAATACTTCTAAGATGGAAATATAGCAATACAGGCCTACCTTAAGAAAAAAGAAAAAGCTCAAATGAAAACCTGAACTTACACCTAAAGGTGTAAAAGAACAAACAAAGCCCAATGCTTGTTTAGAAGGAAGGAAATAATAAAGATTAGAGCAGAAACAAATATAATACAGACTAAAAAACTAATAGAAAAAAAATTAATGAAACCCTTAGCCAGACTCATCAAGAAAAAAAGAGAAAGGACTCAAATAAAATCAGAAATGAAAGATAGGAAATAACAGTTGACACTACATAAACACAAATAATGATAAGACAATACTATGAAAAATTAAATGCCAACAAATTGGACAACCTAGAAGAAATGGATAAATTCCTAGAAACATACAATCTTCCAACCTGAATCTAAACGAAATAGAAACTCTGAAGAGACGAATTACTAATAACAAAATTGAATTGGTAATAAAAAATAAACCAGAAAATAGAAGTTTAGGACCAGATGGCTTCACAAGTGAATTCTTCCAAACTTTTAAAAAAGACACAATAACTAGTCTTCTCAATGTATTCTAAAAAAAGAAGAGGAAGGAAAGATTCCAAATTTTGTTCTACAAGACCAGTTACCCTGACACCAAACCAAAGACACCACAAAAAAAGACAAGCACAGGCCAATATCCCTGTTGAACATAGATGCAAAAATCTTTAGCAAAATATTAGTAAATGACATTCAACAACACATTAAAGGATCATTCACCATGATCAGCTTGTATTAATTCAGGGATGCAATGATGGTACAATATTCACAAATCAATATGATAATTCACAGCAACAAAACAAAGAATAAAAATCATATGATCATCTCAACAAGTGCAGAAAAAGCATCTGACAAAATTCAACATTCATTCATTACAAAAACTCCCAAGAAAAGGGTTATAGAGGAAACATCTCTCAACTTAATAAAGGCCATATATGAAAAGCCCACAGCTAATAATATACTCAATGGTGAAAAGCTGAGAGATTTTCTCCTAAGTTCAGGAGCAAAACAAGGGTGTCCACTCTTTCCACTTTTGTTCAACACCGTATTGTAAGTCCTAGCCACAGCAATCAGACAATGGAAAGAAATAAAAGGCAACCATTTTGGTAAGGAAGAAGTAAATATGTCACTATTTGCAGCTGACACAAGACTATATGCAGAAAACCCTAAAGATGTCACCAAAAACTTATCAGAATTATTGAATTCATAAGGTTTCAGGATACAAAATTAATACCCAGAAATTGGTGGCATTCCTATACACTAATAACAAAGTAGCAGAAAAAGAAAATAAGAAGACAATCCCATTTACAATTGTAACAAAAAGAACAAAATACCTAGGAATAAACTTAACCAAGGAGATAAAGACGTATATTCTAAAAGCTATAAAGTACTTATGAAAAAAATTAAAAAGATACAAATGGAAAGATATTCCTTGCTCACAAATCAAAAGAATTAATTTTGTTACAATGTACATACTACCAAAAGCAATCTAGAGACTCATGCAATATCTATCAAAAAACCAATAGCATTTTTCGCAGAATGAGAACAAGTTAACACTAAAATTTATGCAGAACCACAAAAGACTCCCAGAAGCCAAAACAACTTTGACAAAGAACCAGCCTGGAGGTTCTACAATCCCAGATTTCAAGGTATATTACAAATTTGTAGTAATCAAAACAGCATGGTACTGGTACAAAAATAGACACATAGGTCAATGGAATAGCATAGAGAGCTCAGAAATAAACCCACACTTACATGGCCAACTAATCTATGACAAAGGAGATAAGAATATACAAGGCAGAAAAGACAATCTCTTTAATAAATGGTTCTGGGAAAACTGGACAACTACAGGCAAAAGAATGAAATGGGACCACTTTCTAATACCATTTACAATAATAAACTCAAGATGGATTAGAGACCTAAATATGAAACCTGACACCATAAAAATCCTAGAACACAAGTAGTAATTTCTCTGACATTGGCCATAGCAACATTTTTCTAGTTATGTCTCTCAGGGCAAAGGAAACAAAGGCAAAAATAAACTATTGGAACCACACAAACATAAAAGGCTTTTGCACAATGAAGGAAACCATTAGCAAAACAAAAAGGCAAACTACTGAATGGAAAACATTATTTGCAAATGGCATACACAATAAGGGGCTTACATCCCTTATCACTAAAGAATTTACACAACACCCAAAAAAACAAAAAATCTGATTAAAAAATGGGCAGAGGACCTGAATAGACAGTCTTCCAAAGAAGACATACAAATGGCCAACAAACACATAAAAAGATGTTCAGCATCACTAATCATCAGAAAAATACAAATCAAAAGCACAGTAAGATATCACCTATAAGAATGGCTGAAATCAAAAACAAGTGTTGGTAAGGATATGGAGAAAAAGGAACCCTCATGCATTGTTGGTGGTAATATAAACTGGTGCAGCCACTGTGAAAAACGGTATGGAGGTTTTTCAAAAAATTAAAAATAGAAATTCCATATGATCCAATAATTCCACTACTGGGTTTTTACCCAAAGAAAATGAAAACACTTATTCAAAAAGATATGTGCACCTTTATGTTCATTGTATGCAGCATTATTTACAATAGAAAAAAATTATAGTGTCCATCAAGAAATGAATGGGTAAGAAAGACATTGTGATATACATACACAGACACACATACACACACACACATATACACACAATGGAATATTATACAGCCATAAAAAGGGATGAGCTCTTCCCACTTGTGACAACATGGATGGAGCTAAAGGGCATAATGCTTAGTAAAATAAGTTAGACTGAGAAAGACAAACATTTTATTATTTCATTCATATGTGGAATCTAAGAAAACATAGCAAATTAATAAAAAAATGAAAAGCAGAATCAAACTTAAAGAGAACAAAATGATAGTTGCCAGAGGGGAGTTGGATGTTGGGATGGGTAAAACTGGTGAAGGGGAGAGGAAGATATAGGCTTCCAGTTACGGATATATGATATCAAAGATACAAATAGTATCTTTTTCTATTTAGAAGTTGCCTGTGTGCAATGTTTTAAGTCAACACAAAGCAAGGAACCTACCAAGTGTGAACCTCCTGCCTTTTTTAGTTGGTGAGTCTTGAGAGAAAGTATGTCAACACTCAAGGGTCTACCTTGTTACCACATAAACAAATTTTTGCCACAGCAGAGCTGCATACTTCCAATTCCATGCATTCCAGTGATACTTATTTATATAGTATACTTAAGGAGGCAAAAAACCTGGTTGCTCAGAAAACTCCAGTCTCCAGTGCGGCTGGAGCTAATCGAATGGAAAATAGTGTTATTAGATATGTTAAAACACATCAGTGGGGCAAGATCATATAGGGCCTTGTAAGTGATAGCAAAGAATTTTAATTTTACGTTATGTTTCCTAGGAAATCACTGGGATGTATTAAGCAGGACGCAATCTGAAAAGATTAATCCTGCTACCAAATGAAAAACAAAAGCAGAAGCAGAGAGATCAGTTAGAGGACTATTTCAGTAGAATTGGCAAGAGATGATGATGGCTTAAAGTGGTGGTGATACAGAAGAAAGGAATTTCCCTCAGAATATGTTTTGTAGATAGAGCCCTCAGGACTTAATGACAGCCTGATGTGGGATGAGGGAAAGAGGAGTCTCAAGTATTAATCCTAGATTTTCATCTGTTTGTTGATGATGGTGCCATTTAGTGATATGGGAAAGAAAGAATATCTGATCCTACCACAGAACAAGAGGAATATTAATCTTTACCTATTATTCAGAAGCACATTAATAAGCAGGTAATACTGCTAAAGCAGAGACAAAAAGGAAAAAAGCCTCACACAACCAAGTAATCTACTGTAACAATAAAATCAGCTAAGATCCACTCCATTTAAATACTGAATGAGAAAGAGCTCCAAGAAAATGCAACCAGCTAAACATATTAAAAATGGATCCAGTGATTTGGTGAAAGATTTAAGGGTATTTATAACAGAAAAACTACAAAATATGAGATGAGGTCTAAAGAGTTATTTTGTTTGGTTTGTGTTCTTTTTTTTAAACAAGTATTTATTAACAATGGAAAATGTAATATGTAGACACAGAATTCTTCAGAATTCTACATATTACTTCTAAGGAACCAAAAAAAATTTAGGAGTTCCCTAAAGCCTGCATTCTTACAATATACTTAAGATTGGTACAGGAAAAAAATTTGAGTCAAAGAAATTTAAAAAATCAGGATCAGAAATGGTAGCAGGGTCTCAAAGCTACCTACATGTGACATAGTCTAATCTCAGCTTTATCAGTGGACTAAGCGCATTATGCCTTTTCAACTGGAATTTTTACAGGTAAATTTAAACATTGTCCTACCCCTGGTTTTTTCCACTGGGGTAGAAGAGGAAAGACTCCTACTAAGCTGGGGCACCTGGGCAGCTCAGTCGGTTAAGTGTCCAACTCTTTTGGCTCAGGTCATGATCTCCTGGGTAAAAATAAATAAAACTTGCAGTAAGCATTACTGTCCCCCAAACATGGATAATGAGCTTAAGCCCTGTGTGAGGCTCCATGCTCAGCAGGGAATCTACTTGAGATTCTCTCCCTCTGACCCTCTTCTCTCTCCCTCTCTCTCTCTCTCCCTGTCAAACGAATAAATCTTTTAAAAATAAAATAAAATAGGGACGCCTGGGTGGCTCAGTTGGTTAAGCAGCTGCCTTCGGCTCAGGCCATGATCCCAGCGTCCTGGGATTGAGTCCCACATGGGGCTCCTTGCTCGGTAGGGAGCCTGCTTCTCCCTCGGCCTCTGCCTGCCTCTCTGTCTGCCTGTGCTCTCTCTCTCTCTCTCTAACTAATAAATAAATAAAATCTTAAAAAAAAATAAAATAAAATAAAAACTCCCACTAAGCCACATCTGTAAGAAGAGACCAAAATGTAATGGCTCAACCAAAAATTTTCTTCAGTTTTTCTGATGGAAAAAAATTGATTTTAAGAGGAATTTGTGTTTCACATTATTGATTTATAAAGTGGTAAGTATCAACAAATGTACTGATTTTCAATTCTCTTATTAATGTTTTTGGGAAACTTTGGGAATGCTCAATAGTGGTTTATTGGTTAAAAGAGCTGGAGTGACCAGTTTTTTGAGACCAGCTTTATAACTTTCTCAAAAATATCTGTAAAAATCATAAGTACTGGGGCTCCTGGGTGGCTCAGTGGGATAAAGCCTCTGCCTTCAGCTCAGGTCATGATGCCAGGGTCCTGGAATCGAGCCCCGCATCAGGCTCGCTGCTCAGTGGGGAGCCTGCTTCCTCTTCTCTCTCTCTGCCTGCCTCTCTGCCTACTTGTGATCTCTGTCTGTCAAATAAATAAAATCTTTTTTTTTTAAAAGAATCATAAGTACTATACACACCTGAGCTCTTACTTTCAATATAAAATTACTGATAGACAGTAATGTATATGAACAAAAGTAACAGGAAGTCATAAAATATACATATATATGTATATGTATGTATATGTGTGCACACATATATATGTATATTTTCTATAATGAGAAAACATAGGATAGAGAAGGCTATCTATGAGCCAGCAAAATAAGAAAAATTTCACTGGAAAAATTGGCTTCAGGGCACACATGCACACAAAAATCCTCACATAGATTGTTTCTGGAATTTACATACTAACATTCTCATTCCATTTAGCCATCTTCCTAAAAGTAAATGTAGCTTTAGAATGAAAAATATTATATTTTCTGAATAGCCAGCATCCCCCCTAAGGTCCTGAATGAATGGATAGGCTTCTCCCATGAATGTCAAGCCAGTACAGCAGGAAAAAGTCGGCAGTCTGCTGTCGGTGTCACACATGGGAGTGATATGATCCTTTAGAAAGCTGGTGTAAACTGGAGTAGGTGGAAGCACAACTTTCTCTTTACCAAATAATAAGGCTTTGAAAAATGACTTTGATTCTCCCAAATTCAATCCTACCTTGCCTGAAAATGCAAGCTTGTCCTCACTGGAATTCCTTCTTCAGAAAGATATCTCTAGCATCCAATAAGGATAAATAAATAATATTCAGATAAAACACACTTATTGACAAACATTCCACGTCAAGGTTTCCTCAACCAATGCACTGAACTCTCCTTTGATATGACAGGTAATGAGACCCAAGGCTAAAATCTTCTCAGTAAAGATTAAAGTATCAACAATGTAGAAGCTTATGGGCAATTGGTAATAAAACTTGCAGCAAGCATCACTGTCCCCCAAAATGGAGCAAATCCATAATAGGACTCTTATCATAGCTATTAGGACTGAATTTGTGACAAATAGTTTATACTTTTAATTTAAATTTCCCGTATTTCACATTTTGCAGCCTCCAATTTTTAGCATATTGAAAAATGAAAAATAAAGCTTACATTGATTCTTTAAAGAGTAATTATCCATATGGCTAAAGCAAAATCTTAATTCATTTCCCCACTGTGGCCACTGTTAACAGGAAGGTAATGTGAAAGGAAAAAAAAAAAAAAAAGCAGGGCTGGCATAAAACCTACTTTTCAAGGTAAATACCCAGCGCAAAATGTGCACAATATTCCCAGGTTACTCTCAGGCAATCATGATGCTTAATTATTTTCCACATGAATATACCTTGGTAAATTGTCACTGATCTACTACAAAGCACTAGAAACAATCAGAGCTTGCAAATAAAATTTCTTTTCTTCCACAACTATGAGTGAAGGAACAATTTGAGCAGAAATTCAAGAGACATGGAATGCAAAATTTCTAAATGAAGGACTAATCAAGACAACTGACTCTGCACATGAAAATGGAAAAACAGCTTGCCCAACATGATATAGTAAATGCTAGAGTCTGAGACTTCTGTGAAGATTAAATAAACTAAAGAAATACAAAA
The DNA here is from genome assembly GCA_003697995.1 of Taxidea taxus jeffersonii. Classification (NCBI taxonomy): domain Eukaryota; kingdom Metazoa; phylum Chordata; class Mammalia; order Carnivora; family Mustelidae; genus Taxidea; species Taxidea taxus. The sequence continues at coordinate 7,064 of ML093180.1, forward strand.
TGCCCAATATAATGCCTGGCTCATAGTTATTTTGAAGAATGTAGATCTTCTCTCTGACTAAATTCCTTAATGCCTTTTTTTGTATAATATACTATCAATATACTCTGGCATTTTCATCACATTTTCTGAGTTTGAGAATTAGGAAATAACAAATAATAAAGCATTTCTGCTTAGAGTTTTAATAAATCACTACTCACAAATTATATACATCAGAGTATTTCATTGCATTTTTTTCAAAATGGCTTCCCTAAATTATCAAAAAGGTCTTAACAAAAAGTAATAAAGAAATTATAAAAGATAATTTTACTGAAAATCAATTATGTATTTGAATAATACACTGCCAGTGTTTTATATTAATCTCAGGACAAAAACTTTTAGTAACTAAATTTTGAATAGCAAGCAATCTTTTTTAAAAATAAGCTAATCTTATAAATGTTTAAAAAGTATATTTATAAGTTCTATGGAATTTTGATTTGTAAACTTCAAATATAAGTTTCTTAAATATCTACACTTAATTTGTGTGAAACAAATTAATGTACTCAAGAGATCAACTGTATATAGAAAATTAATAAATATAAGTGAATTGGGATATACAGCAATGCTGGGGTGCCTGGGTAGCTCAGTCAGTTGAGCATCTGCCTTCGGCTCAGTTCATGATCCCAGGGTCCTAGGATCAAGCCCTGCCTTGAGCTCCCTGCTCAGTAGAGAGCCTGCTTCATTCTCTCCCTCTGCTGTTCCCCCTTCTTGTGTACTCTCTCTCTCTGTGTCAAATAAATGAGTAAAATCTTTTTTAAAAAATACAGCAATGCCAATTTTAATCAAAATATGACTTTATTTTGGCAATTTGTATAAATATTTATTTGAGGAACAAAATTTTCATTTCCACTTTAATACAACTGCCCCTCATCCTGCAAAAATCTTATTAGTAATATCTTGGAGATTCTAGAAAGAATAAATTCAATTATTAAACTATTCCAAATTTGGGGTTCTAAATTAGAGTATGGAGTCAAGAAGATTCACAATATCAGAGTTGAGATCATCAGATGCCCTCAACAATCATAAGAACACTCCCTTTCAAATGATGCTGCATAATGCAAAACTTGTGAGTTTACTAGCTCAAAGCCAGTGACAAATAGGGTAATAAAACTATGGACAGATTCTATTATCTGCATGCTTTATGTTACCAGGAGATGTAAAAGGGCCAACAATACATCATGTTTAGCAAATTCGTCAACCTTATTTTGAGATTTGGTATGAATAAAAAAGAAAATATTTACTTGAAATTCATTTTCAGTCTACAAAGATGGACTTTTTTCTTCTATTTTAGAAATGAATAGCAACAGGTACCTCCCCACCCTGAGTTCCAGCTCTACACGCATATCTTCAAAAATGTTTTCCTCAACACCTAAAGAAATTTTTTTCTATGATGTACAGAGGCCAAATCCCTAGTCTGTCTTCAAAACACAAAACACTTTTTCTCTAATTACTCCTAAAAATCAAAATAACATTTTTTAAAATCTTTTCAAGACCACGTTGCTGAAGGGCTTGCCTTTCTAATATTTCTCCATACTCTCTAGACAAAGCAAGAAGAAAGGTCTTCCTTTGGATATCATCCCAAAATAATTCAACCAGGAATACAGAACAGTAGAGAGAATCCTCAAATGTCATTTTGCCTTTTTTGTTTAAATTTCATCTGTGAGTATTCTAGAACCACAGGAGAATTATACCATCAAATTTTCTATCACAGTGCGACCTTTTGGTGAATTAAAGAACAATGAGGTAACATATTTTATTCCTTTACTATTTCAGAAGCAAGGGAAACAGTTATTAACAATAAGAATACCATATGCTAAGTGAAATAAGTCAACCAGAGAAAGACAATTATCATATGATCTCTCTGATATGAGTAATTTGAGAGGCAGGGTGGGGGGTCATCGGGGGTAGGGAGGGAAAAAATGAAACAAGATGGAACTGGGAGTGAGACAAACCATAAGAGACTCTCAATCTCAGGAAACAAACTGAAGGTTGGGGGGAGTGGGGGGATAGGGTGGCTGGGTTATGGACGTTGGGGAGGGTATGTGCTATAGTGAGTGCTGTGAACTGTGTAAAACTAATGATTCACAGACCTGTACCCCTGAAGCAAATACTACATTATATGTTAATTTTTTAAAAACCAATAACAATACCAAATACATGAAAACACTTATAAGTGAACACTTCACATTAAGTAGGTTTATAAGTGAAAAACAGACTTTTATTCAGATGATCCAGAATAAACCAAACTTCATCTTCCTCATATATCCTTTAATTCATCAGCTAGAGTTGTCCTTCCCTGCTCACTCTAGAAAAGTAAATAGCTCTGTGGCTTCTATGAGGCCTGATGCTCTTCCTGAGGTCTGCAAATCACTAGAAGTTTATACGCTCAGGCACATATTTTAACTTCTGCTCCTAACAAAGCAGTTTAGTTTATGAATTATCATAACACTCCACAGAACAGGATGCATATGTAGAAATCGGCCTTTTCCACAATCCACACAAAATAAAATTTGTTGTTTAGTAAATTTCACTGATAGCTAGAAGAAGAAAATTTACATCATAGAATGCAAACTTAAGGTTATTCATTGAAAACTATTTTTCTTAAAAGTCATTTGAGCCACTGCATGATAAAATTATGCCATCTCCTTCCAATCTACCCTTTCTTTCCCCAAAACTTGCCCCCCTCTATTCTTCTCTCTCTCAACCTGAAGAGCAGTTTAGCTTTCTCTTTTGTACTTTTTCTACTGCTAGCTGATACTCTCCAATTGCATTCAGCCACCCAAGTCATATATGGAGATATTTTCTTTTTTTTTTTTTTGAAAACAGTTCTTTTTAATTAATTTTATTTTTATTTAAACATATAATGTAACCCCACCACCCTCTTCCCCCCACCCCCCTTAGTTTGTTTTATGACATTAAGAGTCTCTTTTGGTTTGTCTCCCTCCCGATCCCATCTTGTTTAATTTTCTCTTTTCCTACCACCTTAACCCCCACCTCCATTGCATCTCCACTTCCTCATATCAGGGAGATCATGTGATAGTTGTCTTTCTCCGATTGACTTATTTCGCTAAGCATAATACCCTCTAGTTCCATCCATGTTGTTGCAAATGGTAAGATTTCATTTCTTTTGGTGGCTGCATAGTATTCCATTGTATATATATACCACATCTTCTTTATCCATTCATCTGTTGATGGACATCTAGGTTCTTTCCATAACTTGGCTATTGTGGACATTGCTGCTATAAACATTCGGGTATACATGCCCCTTCAGATCACTACATTTGTATCTTTAGGGTAAATACCCAGTAGTGCAATTGCTGGGTAATAAGGTAGCTCTATTTTCAATTTTTTGAGGAAACTCAATGGAGAAAAACTGAGAGCTTTTCCGCTAAGGTCAGGAACACGGCAGGGATGTCCGTTATCATCACTGCTATTCAACATAGTACTAGAAGTCCTAGCCCCAGCAATCAGACAACAAAAAAATTAAAGGCATCCAAATCGGCAAAGAAGAAGTCAAACTATCACTCTTTGCAGATGATATGATACTATATGTGGAAAACCCAAAAGGCTCCACTCCAAAACTGCTAGAGCTTGTACAGGAATTCAGTAAAGTGTCAGGATATAAAATCAATGCACAGAAATCAGTTGCATTTCTTTACACCAACAACAAGACAGAAGAAAGAGAAATTAAGGAGTCAATCCCATTTACAATTACACCCAAAACCATAAGATACCTAGGAATAAACCTAACCAAAGAGGCAAAGAATCTATACTCAGAAAACTATAAAGTACTCATGAAAGAAATTGAGGAAGACACAAAGAAATGGGTTCCATGTTCATAGATTGGAAGAATAAATATTGTGAAAATGTCTATGCTACCTAAAGCTATCTACACATTTAATGCAATGCCTATCAAAATCCCATCCAATTTTTTCAAAGAAATGGAACAAATAATCCTAAAATTTATATGGAACCAGAAAAGATCTCGAATAGCCAAAGGAATATTGAAAAAGAAAGCCAAAGTTGGTGGCATCACAATTCCAGACTTCAAGCTCTACTACAAAGTGCTGTCATCATCAAGACAGTATGGTACTGGCACAAAAACAGACACATAGATCAATGGAACAGAATAGAGAGCCCAGAAATAGACCCTCAACTCTATGGTCAACTAATCTTCAACAAAGCAGGAAAGAATATCCAATGGAAAAAAGACAGCCTCTTCAACAAGTGGTGTTGGGAAAATTGGACAGCCGCATGCAGAAAAATGAAATTGGACCATTTCCTTACACCACACATGAAAATAGACTCAAAATGGATGAAGAACCTCAATGTGAGAAAGGAATCCATCAAAATCCTTGAGGAGAACACAGGCAGCAACCTCTTCGATCTCAGCCACAGCAACTTCTTCCTAGGAACAACGCCAAAGGCAAGGGAAGCAAGGGCAAAAATGAACTACTGGGACTTCATCAAGATCAAAAGCTTTTGCACAGCAAAGGAAACAGTCAACAAAACCAAAAGACAACTGACAGAGTGGGAGAAAATATTTGCAAACGACATATCAGATAAAGGGCTAGTATCCAAAATCTACAAAGAGCTTAGCAAACTCAACACCCAAAGAACAAATAATCCAATCAAGAAATGGGCAGAGGGGGCACCTGGGTGGCTCAGTGGGTTAAAGCCTCTGCCTTCAGCTCAGGTCATGATCCCAGGGTCCTGGGATCGAGCCCTGCATCGGGCTCTCTGCTCAGCGGGGAGCCTGCTTCCCCCTCTCTCTCTTCTCTCTGCCTGCCTCTCTGCCTACTTGTGACCTCTGTCTGTCAATTAAATAAATAAATAAAATATATTTAAAAAAAAAAAAAAGAAATGGGCAGAGGACAAGAACAGACATTTCTGCGAAGAAGACATCCAGATGACCAACAGACACATGAAATAATGCTCCACATCACTAGGCATCAGGGAAATACAAATCAAAACCACAATGAGATACCACCTCACACCAGTCAGAATGGCTAAAATGAACAAGTCAGGAAATGACAGATGCTGGCGAGGATGTGGAGAAAGGGGAACCCTCCTACACTGCTGGTAGGAATGCAAGCTGGTGCAACCACTCTGGAAAACAGCATGGAGGTTCCTCAAAAAATTGAAAATATGGAGATATTTTCTTAACAAAAACAATTTCCTTCTCCAAGAGAAAGTCTGAAGCCACTAGGTAACGGATTATTTCCCTTTTTCACTGTGATGTACTCTTGACTTTAGTTCCAGATTGTAGGAATAGGGTGAGTTAGTGTTTGTCAAATTTTCTTTTTATAGAAGGGATATTTTCTCAAATGAACCCTAACATATGACACATCCATAAGCACATAAACATAGAACTCTAAAAACAAAAAAGCAGAACTGCTGCTTTGGCTTTGTCTTCCATCTCTCTCATCTAATGGCTACCAGACACAGCCCCATGGAAGAGTTCTTCCAACAGTCAAGTTTGAAAAGACTGGATTACAACTGGAACAAGAATAGACTGCAGAATTTAACAACTGATCATATTTGAGAAGGAGGAAAAAAAAAAAAAAACAGTCAAAGTTGACCTGAGTATTGTGAGCCTGCTATATTGAAAGAAGGAGAACACCTTTGATAGAAACAAATTAAAGAAAATATATATTACTCCTAGTGTCATAATTTGTGACCAATATGTGGATTCTTACAATTCCAAATCAATGAAATAAGTATAAAATGGCAACCCAAAAGATGACAAAAATTTTAAGTGCATTCATCACAAAACCTAGGCATTGTCACCTGAATAACTAAAGTCCATATTCATCTATGCTTACCAGTATTATAATCATACATATTTAATTAATTCTGTTGGTATATAATATGATAAGCTAATTTAATTTCAACATTTAAGTCTAAATAAGGGCTACTTATAGCTATCTTTAAAATAACTTTCATTCATTATTCTTTGCCAAAACAAATTATTATGTCTTTTCTTATCTTTCAATAAAGTTCATATATAGCTTATGGCTTATCTTTTCAGAACAGAGCACTTTTATATGAACTGAAGGCAAATGGCTGATAAGAAGAAGAGAATGGAACCAACACTTATGATATACCTACCACCATTCTTGTACTTTTATGTCAGCAGTTTTCATTACAGCTACATAATAAAATCTCCCAGGAATCTTTTTTAAAACATTCTGATGTATGAATGCTATCTCCAGAGATTCTGATTTAAGTGGTCAGACATGGGGCCTAGGCTTGAGAATTTTTTAAGGCCCTCCAGGTGATAAAGTACACAGCTAGGATTGAAAATATGCTTTATATACTCTCTCATGTTATCATCAAAACAATCTTAACAGATCATTTTATTATCCCTTTATTTAAAATTAGAAAATTGAATTTTGGAAAGGTTGGGAAATGTGCCTCAGGGTATGAATAAATAGTAGAGTTAGATTTTAAACCCATTTCTCTGACTATAATGACCTTTCTAACACCCATTTTGTCAAGTTCAAGATACAAAATTATTAATATAAATTAATAGTGTATATCTGTATTTTACACCTGATATTAAAAACAAGTAGACTAAAGTATCTTTTCTTTCCATTTGCTAGCAAGACACTATGTTCTTCATTGAACTAATTAAATTGCTAAAAAGAGAAAATTGTTTTGTATTTTGTACAATTAAAATATGGCATATTATTTGACTTTCAAAATGTCCCTGGTTTTTTTAATATATAAACTATGTTTAAAAATTATGAATTTTAGAGTCATCTATCAGAGATAAGAAGGAAAATACAATATAAAAGTGTTTAAGAAACATATAAAATGATTATACTTGTCAACTATTTTATTCTTTCACCTATCAGGGAGAAAGGTGATATTTGTCATAAAATACCATGATTTGTTAAATAATAACCAAACTTGAACAAAATTCTTTTAAAAAATGTTTTTAAATGTAACCAATGTATAAGTATGTAAAAATATAAATACATATCAATATTTTCTTTAAACTTTAAGCAATACTTTTCTTTCTTTTTTTTTTTAAAGATTATTTATTTATTTATTTACAAACAGAGATCACAAGTTGGCAGAGAGGCAGGCAGAGAGAGAGGTGGGGGAAGCAAGCTCCCTGTTGAGCAGAGAGCCCGATGCAGGGCTCGATCCCAGGACCCTGAGATCATGACCTGAGCTGAAGGCAGAGGATTTAACCCACTGAGCCACCCAGGCGCCCCAAAGCAATACTTTTCTAAGCTAATTTATATTTCCTAACTTTCCTGACAAAAGATTAACATATGATTTCAACTAGCTATCTAGAATAAATAAATAAATACCACACATTCTATTGCTTTCCATCTTAAAATATGTTGTCAGTGGGCTTTAAAAAAAGTCATACGAAAAGTGATATTACCAACTCCCTAAAGGCAACTAATTCCACTAAACCAGAACTCATATTTCAGAGAAGAGATGGATAACATCTCACAATTCAACCTCAGCAGAAGTCATTAAGCCAGGCACATATGTGAGGGCTGTATTTCTCATTGGATTACAAATCCAATAAGAGCTTTGCCTTTGAGTTACTAGCACTACAAAGATTAAATCAAGGTACTGTGAGGGGGAAAAAAGCTCTTGGATGCTTGAAGGTTTCTAGAATTGAACACTTAGGAATTTTTTTTTTCACTCAAATGTATAAGAATAGAAGTCATTTAGTCCTGTTTTTTTTCATTATACAAACTACCTACAAGGCTTTTTCAACAAAGCTATCCTTCATTATTGACCCTCTACAGTCCTGTAGCCACTGAATTTAGCTTAATATTCCAAATTGTTAGTATAGGCTGCAAAGCCTACCATGATCCCTGCCCTGCCTCCTCTCACACTACATATTCTTTTAATCATTCTGAACTTCTTTCAGGTCCTCATAGGCACTAAGCTCTTTGCCACTGCAGGGTGCCTACATAAACAGTTATGTTCCTTTAGAATGTGTTTTCCATCTTCACCCCCGACCTTGGCTAAAATCACTTATCCTTTAGGCCTCTAACATAGAGGGGACCTTTGTCATCTTTCCTCCTTAAATTTAAAAGTTGGTCCTCTTTCTTAAGCACACTGTACATATCTTTCATTCCTATCTCAAGCTGTAATTATAAATTAATTTGGGAGACTATTATTTTATTTCTATGTCATCACTAGGCCATTGGCTTCCCAAGAGCATGGAATATGTCTTACTAGTACATACTTAGATGTATGTACTTTTTACAAGCCAGGTGCAAAGGAGATGCTCAATAAATATGGAATGAATAAATCAACTGGATACTAAAGAAGAGTGGTTAAGAACAGAGGCTCTAGAATCAGGTTGCCTCAGTTCAATTAGTTCAACTACATAGTGGTCATCAATTCTTTCACCTCCAAAATAAGAATTATAATAGTAGCTAAAATGCAAAGAATATGTTAGTCTAAAAGAGAAGTAAAAAAAAAAAAAATGAGGAGGAGAAGACTAAAGAGTTAATGACATGGGATAAGTCTTGTTTCTCAGGTGATGAGCTATAGACTGAGAGAGCAAAAAGCAAGAACTCACATCCTTCATCAATATAAGAATAAATATTCCTATCAAAATATTAACAAATAGAATTCAGCAACAGGAAAAAAATTATACAACATGAAGTAGTCAGGTTTATTCCAGAAATGCAAGAGTTGTTCAATATTCAAAAAATCAATCAATAAATCCAATTTAATCCAATTTAATCCATATTAACAGACTACATAAAGAAAATCAGGGGTGCCTGGTGGCTCCGTCAGATAAGCATCTGCCTTCCACCCAGGTCATGATCCCAGGGTTCTGGGATTGATCCCTGAGTCGGGCTCCATACTCAGAGGGAGTCTCTGCTTTTCTCTCTCCCTCTGCTCCTTCCTGCCACTCATGTTCTCTCTCTCTCTCCAAAAAATAAAATCTTTTTAAAAAAATTTAAAAATATATATCATCATGTCAATTGATGCAGAAAAGGCATACTTCTGACACAATTCAACACCTATCCATGATAAAAATTCTCAGAAAAGTATGAACAGAGAATTTCTTATCTTAACTTTTCTAATCTACATAATAATTGAAGATAACATCATAATGGGGAAAGACAGAATGCTTTCATCCTGCGATTACCAAGAAAGTAAAAATATCAGTTCGCACCACCTTTATTCAGCACAATGCTACAATTCTAGCCAGTGTAATAGGTATGAAAAAGAAATAAAAGGCATACAGTTTTTTAAAGATTTTATTAATCTATTTTAGAGAGAGAAAGAGAGAAAGGGAATGAATGATTAGTGAGTAGGGGCAGAGGCAGAGGGAGAAGCAGACTCCCCCTGAGCAGGGAACCCAACTCGATTCCAGGACTCTAGGATCATGACCTGAGTCCAAGGTAGATATTTAACTGAGTAAGCCACCTAGGCTCCCCCAGGCATACAGTTTAGAAGGAAGAAATAAAATTGTCCCAATCTGTTGATGACATAAATGCCTATGTAGTAAATGCCAGGGAATCTACAAAAGACTAAAATAGGGATGCCTGGGTGGCTCAGTTGGTTAAGCAGCTGCCTTCAGCTCAGGTCATGATCCCACTGCCCTGGGATGGAGTCCCACATTGGGCTCCTTGCTCAGCGGAGAGCCTGCTTCTCCCTCTGCCTCTGCCTGCCACTCTGTCTGCCTGTGCTCACTCTGAGAAATAAATATATAAAATCTTAAAAAAAAAAAAACTAAAACAAAAACAAAAACCTCAAATTAATAATTGAGTTCAGCAAGGTTACAAAACGTGAGATAAAATAAATCTACTATGTTTTTATATACTGGTGATAAATATGTAGAAATTGAAAATTAAAACTGAGTATCATTTACAATACCTAAACAAATGGCATGACTAGGCCTAAATCTCATAAAACATGTACAGGTGGAAAACTGCAAAGTGTTGATGAAAGAAATCAAAAATTTAAATAAACAGAGAGGCATACTGTGTTCATGGATTGGAAGACTCAATACTAAAGATATCAATTCTCCCACTTGAATATAGGTTTAACATAATTCTTTTTTTTAAGTTTTTATTTAAATTCTAATTAGTTAACATGCAGGACAATGCTAGTGTCTCATACAATACAGTGATTCAATACTTCCATGTAATACCTGGTGTTAATCACAAGTGCACTCCTTAATCCCATCACCTGTTTAACTCATCCTGCAACCCATCTCACTTCTGGTAACCATCAGTTTGTTCTCTATACTTAAGAGAGTGTTTCTTGGTTTGTCTCTCTCTCTCTTTTTTTCCCATTGTTTATTCATTTTGTTTCTTAAATTCTACATCTGAGTGAAATCATATAGTATTGTCTTTCTCTGGCTTATTTTGCTTACCATATTACTCTCTAGCTCCATCCAAGCTGTGGCAAATGGCAAGATTTTATTCTTTTTCATGGCTGAATAAAATTCCTATATACCACATCTTCCTTATATATTCACCAATCTATGGACCTTTGGTCTGTTCCCATAATTTGGTTATTATAGACAATGTTGCTATAAACATCAGGGTGCATGTATCCCTTTGAATTAGTGTTTTTGTATTTTGGGGTAAATACCTACTAGAGCAATTGCTGGATTATAGGATAGTTCTATTTTTAACTTTTAGAGGAACCTCCGTTGTGTTTTATGTTTTATGTTTATGTTTAACTTTTAGAGGAACCCACAGTGGCTACACCAATTTGCATTCTCATCAATAGTGCAAGAGGGTCCTCCTTTCTCCACATCCCCACCAACACCTATTGTTTCTTGTGTTGTTGATTTTAGCCATTTTTTTTATTTTTTTTAAGATTTTATTTATTTATTAGTGAGAGAGAGAGAGAGCACAGGCAGACAGAGAGGGACATGCACAATGATCAATAGGGAAATATGAATCAAAATTACAGGTTTAACATAAATTTTATCAACTTCCTAGCAAAATCTTTTGTATACATGCATACCATTATTCTAAGATATACATGCCAAGCAAAGGAACTAGGAAAATGGAAACAACTTGAAAATAGGAAAATAAGGTAGGAGGAACAACTAAATGTAATTTCAAGACTTAATATAGAACTACGGTAATCTATACTATGTGGTACTGACCAAAGGATAGACAAATAGTTCAATGCCATAGAAATGACAAAGATGCAAAGGTAATTTAATGGAGGAAGGACATCCATTTCAACAAATAGTCTTAAAGCAACTGGACATCAATGGGCAAAAAAAAAAAAAAAAGAATCTTGAGAAAAGTCTCATACCTCATAAAAATGAACTCAAAATGGATCATAAATGTAAAATCTAAATATAAAACATAAAACCTTTAAAGAATATCTTTGGGATCTAGAACTTGTTGAAGAGTTCTTAATGCACAAAACACAGTACATGAAAGAAAAAAATGATAAAATCAATTTTACCAGCTATGGAATGAAAGAAAATATTTGCATATCCCATGTATGGAAAAGTTTTTCTATCTAGAATAAATAAAGACTCTTGATAATTAACAGTAAAATACAAACAGTCCAATCATAAAATTGGCAAACAACATGATGAGCCATTTCACTGAAGAGAATATACAGGTGGCAAATAAGCACATGAAAAGATTTTTAACATCACTAGACATGAAGGAAAATGCAAATTAAGATCACAATGAGCAATGACTACGTACCTATTATGGCAGCTAAGTTAAAAAAATACTGAGAATACCAAATGCTGGTTGGGGTGTGGAGTAATTATACCCTTTGCTGGTGGGAATGTAAAATAGTATAGCCACTCTGGAAAACAGTTAGGCAGTTTCTTAAAAACTAAACATTTATATACCATATCATCCAGTAATCACACTTCTGGGCATTTATCTCAGAAAAATGAAAACTTATGTCTACAAAATCCTATACACAACTGTTCAAAGAAGTTTTATTTGTAATAAACTCAAATTGGAAAAAAACAAAATTGTTCTGCAATACGTATATGGTTAAACATATATGGTGCATCCCTACCATAGGATACTACTCAGCAATTAAAAAAAGGGTGAAGTATTAAAACACAACTTGGATTTCTAGGGCATCATACTGAGTGAAAAAGCCAGTCTCAAAAGATCACATATTGTTTTATCCCATTTATAGAATATTTTAAATATTTAGAAAATATTTTTTAAAATATTTAGATTAGTATTTTCTAGGGCTTATGGATGATGGGAGACAGGCAGGAAGGAGAGGCTGGAGCGTTAAGTGTGAAAATAAAGTGGTAGCAAGAAGTAGATATTCACAGTAATGAAATATTTCTGTATCTTGTGGTGCTGGTAGTTTCTGAATCTATACATGTGATAGAACTATACACATAAGTTATAACAATATGTCAACTTCCTGGTTTTGATATCATACTACAGTCACATAAGATACAACCAATGTGGGAACTGGGAAATAAGTAGACAAAAGCTCTCTGTCCTACCTTTGCAACTTTCTTTGAATCTATAATTATTTCCAAGTAAAAGCTTTTTATTAAATTTTAGTTTCTAGTTTTTGAGAGGCATTCCTGGAACACTATAATAACCTAAAAATGAGAGAATATGGGAAGGCTTCCTGGTACAGTATGAGCAGCTAAATATAAAATAAAAGTAATCATCAAACAGGTTCAGTTAGTTCTACTTTACAAGCTTTTATGTTTTATATAAAGGTCAGAAACTGAATAAAATGAGCAGTCAATGCTTGTAAAGGAGTTTTAAAATTAGGAATGTCGTTTTTTGTTTTTTACAGAAAACAACATAATATATCATAAAAAATGATTGTCATATCTCTATTATGCATCAAAGAAAAGAATTATTTTTCTCTCCCAGGTTGTAAGCCAACTGCCATACTTACAGTACTGCCAACTTTGTGGGGGTGTTGCATATTTCTCTTTCTAAGCCCCTGTTACTATGCTTAAAGTTGCCAAGGAGGAAGAGAAACTTAGTAACCACAAGAAGCTAAATAAACATTTGCCTGTGACTATTCTGCAGCATAAATTATATAATCACTTAGTATTCAATGACTGATTCAGTACCACTAAGGAGGGTAGGTGATCATCATCCACATTTTGAAAGTATCACTCGTGGATTACCTGGAAGAGTTTCAAAGATAATTCTTAAATGCACTTATTGATCTCATTACGGCAAAAATGCACCCAGACACAAATAAGCCTTGTTAAAATGGAATTCTGCACGAGTGCCACTTCCCTAGTTTTTTGTTTGTTTTCACATTGCTAAAATAAGAATCTTAATACTTCCAGGGGCGCCTGGGTGGCTCAGTCGTTAAGCGTCTGCCTTGGGCTCAGGTTATGATCTCAGGGTTGTGGGATGGAGCCCGCATTAGGCTCCCTGCTCAGCAGGAAACCTGCTTCTCCCTTTCCCACCCCCCCTGCTTGTGTTCCCTCTCTCGCTGTGTCTCTTTCTATCAAATAAATAATCTTAACACTTAGAGTTAGATAAGGTTTATCCACTTCAGATCTCTGTTATAAGGATACCTGCAGTTGTTTCATTTTTAACACAGGACTTAAAGACTATGAAAGATTTGTGGAGATTAACTAAAGCTATACTTCATAGTAGGATCTATTAACATAGTTCCGTACATACATCTACTTAGTAATTATCAATTTTACCTTCCTCCTCAAAAAGCTTTTGTTAGCAATCCTTGACCACTCTCACTAAAGGGAACAGTCTAACTCTGTCCTCTGTACCTTCTAAGTAGGAATATTTGGTGCTAGTGTGGTCCTGATTATGTTCTTCTCCAAGTAAAGCCTTTGCCAGTCATATTCCAGCAGTATTCTGATTATCTATGGCTATATGAGAAGCCATCCCAAAACTTCGTGGTTAAAAGCAACAACTTTTTATTCTTTCTCATGGTTCTCAAGTATGACTAAACTCAGCTAGGATTTCACACATCAGGTCTCTATATAGCCAAAGTCAAGGTTTGGCCTCAGCTGCAGCCATTTGGGGTTGGCCATCCAAGATAGCACACTCACAGGGCTGGTAGCCAATGGTGACTTTGGGGTGAAAACTCAAGTGAGCCTGTCAGCCAGGGTGCCTACCTGGGTTTGGCCTATGTGGGTTGGGTTTCCTACAACGTAGCAACTGTGTTCTGAGATGGAGTGTCCCAAGATTGGTCATCTAAGAGATTTAAGTGAAATATGAAAGGATATGTTAGCCTTAGAAGTCCCAGAATGTGGCTTCTGTCACATTAAAGTGATCAAGCAAGTCATTAAGGGGCACCTGAATGGCTCAGTCGGTTAAGCAGCTGCCTTCAACTCAGGTCATGATCCCAGGATCCTGAGACCAAGCCCCCCATCAGGCTACCTGCTCAGCGGGGAGCCTGCTTTTCCCTCTCCTTCTGCAGCTCCCCCTACTTGTGCTCTCTTGCTCTCTCTGTCACATAAATAAATAAATAAAATCTTTTTTAAAAAGTCATTAAGGCAAGCCCAGTGCAAGAAGAAGGGTATTAAACTTGACATGATGATGGAGGAAAGGCAGTCATATCAAAAAATAATATGGAAAATGAAGGTATATTGTGGCCATTTTGGAAAATGCAACTTATCACATATGGAAAACATTGGTATTTTTCAATATACTAGTGTAAAATACCAGTGGCCTATTTTTACTGGGTAACACCATAAATTACAGCATGATTCTAGAGCTCTTGGTCTCCCTGACCTAAGTATTCTGTCTCTTTTTTCTTTTATTACCTTTTCTAACAGCATCATTATTAAAGTGGTAGAAACATAGAGGTGCTCAGGCATCAAAAACCCTATGGTGGAGAAGGCATTTCTGCATAGAGCCATGGAGTCCAATATGGTAGCTACTAACTACATTTGCTACTGAACACTTGAAATATGGCTAGTCCAGATGTACTATACATATAAAATGCACATTAGATATCAAGAACATAGTACTAAAAAGACTATAAACTACCTCACTGATGTTTATGACTACATTTTGAAATATTTTGTATATATTTAATTAAATAAAATTTAGTATTTTACCTGTTCGTTTTATTGCATGTGATTACTAGAAATTTTTTAATTACATGTGGCTCACATATTATTCTAGTTTGCATAATTTTCCATTGGAAAGCATTGGTTCAGAAAATAAATGAAATCATATTTTCTATTGTGTAGCACCACAACAGTTCATGGTGTTTATACCATTAAATGGTTTTTGGGCATTTTAATTACTTAATGCTAAATCTCATGTGAGATACATAAACACATTAAAAATCAATATTTGGGAGGCACCTGGGTGGCTCAGTGGGTTGAGGCCTCTGCCTTCGCCTCAGGTCATGGTCCCGTGGTCCTGGGATTGAGCCCCACATCGGGCTCTCTGCTCGGCAGGGAGCCTGCTTCCCTTCCTCTCTCTCTGCTTGCCTCTCTGCCTACTTGTGATCTCTCTCTGTCAAATAAATAAATAAAATCTTTAAAAAAAATCAATATTTGGTATTTCTTTTTTTTTAGATTTTATTTATTTATTTATTTAAAAATAAACTACATGACCCCTAATTAAGATCATGTATTAATTTTCTATTATGTTTGTAACAAATTAACACAAAATTCATAGCTTAAACAATATCAATTTATTGCCTTACAGTTCTATAGGTCAGAAGTAGGACATTGGGCTAAAATCATAATATCAACTGGGCTGTTTCTTTTAGGAGGCTCAGGGGGGAATCTGTTTACTTGCCCATTTGGGTTGTTGGAAGAGTCAGTTCCTTGTACTTATAGGACCGAGATCCCTGTTTTCTACAAAAGTCCCCCCACATAGGTTGGTTCATAGCCCCCTTCCTTCAACTTCAAAGCAGCAATGGTGAGTTGACTGTTTCTCATTCTTTGAATCTCTCCTCCTTCTTCTATCTCATTTCTCTTTGATCAAGCCAGTAAAGTTTCTCTGCTTTCAAGGAGTCAGGTGATTAGATTGGGCCCATCTGTTTAATCTAGAAAAAAATCTCTCCATCTCAAGGTCCCTGTCCTTAATCATATCTGCAATGTCCCTTGCACAATGTAAGGTAATATATTCATAGGTTTCAGGGATTAGAGTATGAATATCAAGGGTAGGGATTGGAGGCATTATTCTTTCTACTTCAGATAGGAATAAAAAAAGATTTTTTAAGATTTTATTTTTGAGTAATCTCTAACCTAACGTGGGGTTTGAATTTACAACCCAAGATCAAGAGTCACATGCTCTACCAACTGAGCCGGCCAGGCGCCCCAGGAATAAGCTTTCTATAGGGAGATAAAACTTCTTATAGATATATCCTTGCCATATGTAAATGAAAGAAAAGTATTTTCAAATGAGCTACAGGATCATCAGACTGAATCATACAATCCAAATCCACCAGGGTACTAGAAATTTACTTCTAGTTTATATTAATGTCAAACTGAAACAGTGAAATGCTGCCTTAGTACATTAAAACAAACAACGTATTGGAATGATAAAGTTTTGTCAATCAACAACCTTGGTTGAGTTTTGTCAGGTACAAAGTGATAGTTATCTCTAAGGAAAACACTTAGTCAAACCTAGTTTCAATTTATCTTTCAGGGGAAAACAAGTGACTAAATCCACGTCAAGAATTCAATAAGCTATTTCATTGTGGTTACAAGACTTAAAAACTTATGTGAAAATTTATGATGCAAAAAAGGAACCAAAATATGATAGGACAATCTACAATTTATAGATTGCTAATAGTCTCCTCCATTTAATTATTAAGTGTAACAAATAGCCAAGCAAATCAACTACATAAGTTGCTTATCTTGTCTGACCCTGCTAAACCTACTTCAGCACAGACATTAAGCTACAGGTTGGCCTTTGATCCTAAATTTGTGTCACAGAAGTAAGATAACTTAACTATAAATTCATTCAAAAACATGTTTCAGTGATAAAAGATTCTAGTACTGATTCCAGTGTGGCAGGGGAGAGATTCCCCAATGCCAACAAAGCAGTTCTCAGAACATCAGCTGGGTAGTCCACAGTTCAACTCAATTCTTGATACCATCTACCCAGAAACAGTACCAGATACCATAGATTCAGAGTTTAGTACTACATGGGCACCAGGATGGTACAGTTGGTTGAACATCTGACTCTTAGTTTTGGCTTAGACTGTGATTTTGGGGTCATGAAATGGAGTCCTACATCAGGTTCTGTGCTCAGCACAGAGTCTGCTTGAGATCCTCTCTCCCTCTGCCCCTCCCACTAATGCTCTCTCTCTCTAAAACAAATAAATAAATCTTTTAAAAACAGAGTCCAGTACTACAAATTTGTTACCACCACTCTCCCCCAGCACTTCAGATTCCAATTCCAAGTCCAGTTTGCTACCTGTAATTCTGATCGATTGACTATAAACCAGAGGTTACTACAACCCCCTCCTCAGATTCAACAAATTTGCTAGAGTGACTCTTGGAACTCAGAGAAGCATTTTACTTACTAGATTACCAATGTATTATAAAAGGATATAGTTCAAAAACAGCCAAATGGAAGAGATGCATAGGACAAGATATATGGGAAGGGGCACAAGATATGTCCTTCAAGTATGCCACTATTCCTGAATCTCCATGTGTTCACCTATTTGAAAGTTCTCTGAACCCCATCCTTTGGGTTTTTATGGAGGCTTCATTAAATAGGCATGATTGATTAAATTATTGGCCATTGCAGCCCATCCCCTCTCCCCAGGTCAGGGGGTGATACTGACAGTTTTAATCCTCTGACGGCAGGGTTGGTTTTCCTGGCAAACAACCCTCTCATCCTTAGAACCAAAACTGACTCATTAATATAACAAAAGACACCTTTATCACTCTCATCACTTATAAAATTCCAAGGATTTTAGGACCTCTATGCCAGAAAAGGGGACAAATACCAAATATATACTTCTTATTATAAAACATAATATTTATAAAACTGATTTATAAAGATAAAATAGCTAAGGTGATATTATGAATGACTCATAATTGGTTAGCACTAAAGAAATGCTTTAACTGAAATTTGGCTTGTTTTGAAAGCAAAGAAATTTTAAGTTAATCAAATATTCGAAAGAAGCCTATTTGTAAATTTGTAAATACTTAGTCTCATAGGTCAGTTTTCCTTCTTTCCCATACATTTTATCCCAACCAAACTGCTTATATTTCCCACACTAATCACACAACGTTGATTCCTGCTTTTGTGCCTTTGCACAGGCTGTTACCCTTTTCTGGAATTCCCAACTGTCTATGTTTCAAAACCAAGTGTAAGAATTTTCTCCTCTGTGAAGCCTCTCCTAATCAACTACAGAGGAGTTTACTACGCCCTACGTGGTGCTATTATTGTATTTAATACTAACTACTATTATAGTTCTTATTGTGCTGTATTTTGCTTTTGCTTATTTTGTTTGATTCTCTTTGACAACTAAGATTGTGATTGTTAAGACTCAGAAATCACCAGTTCTTAACACAATGTATCTAGAAGAATTATGTGACTAGCAACTGCAACAACACTAATAGAATTTTAACTCAAATTTACGTTTTAGCTATCTTTTATGGCCAGTACAGAATCTGTCAATAAAATGTTAAATTCCTCTTAAAATCCTTCATATATATTATCCTAACTGTAGTACATATATAGTCACATAATTTCTAGGTGACCATACATCTAGGTCTGCTTAGGAGTTCTGACTTAGCCTTTTGTAGATCAGTGAATGCCGGCTAATTATTATAGATCACCTTAATCTCTCAAAAGTATTTCGAGTTGGAAGATAAATTATATGAATAATAATAACTAATAATTTCCCAAACACCAACAGCAAATTAAAAACCATGGAAGGTCAACTATACTGACCAGAGTTGTTAACACAGGATAATATTCCATTGTTCAAGGCCTACCAAAAAACCCCCACAATATTACTTTTTTCAATTAACTGCTATAATGAATTATATGGTTTTCACTTTCCTTTAGAGGAAATATTAACTACAGATGACACAGCTCTGCCCCTCCCTAAGAACTGCCTTCAGCTGCAGGGAGCCCCTTGTCCAAGGTGACACTGCTTCGATGAGTGACCTACAGATAATGACTAACACTTGTAGGGATATAAAGGTTTATCTCACTGTGGGACAACTAAGTGCAAAGGGCCATCCGAGCTCCAGAGCTCTCCACAGGATGGTTGGGAGATCTATTCTAAGTGCCCTTCTCCCTCTGCCCAATCCCGCCTTCTTCATTTCCTTATATGTTTATCTCCCAACAGAATAATTCCAAAAACCCTTCTTTGTGTTAACCCTTATTTCAGAGTCAGCTTCTAGGTACTGATCTAAGACAACAATCCTTCTCTTCATTCAAGTATCATTTCCTAGCTAGGAATTATGCCCAGCTCAAAACCCTTATTATTTGTCCAACACTGAACTAACACTTCATGCAAAGACTCTTGCTTCCTACTTTACTATTGTCATTATTCTCATTTAACCTGTTTATTTTTTTAATGTAACAAAAAACTTTGAGTGAACTCCAATGTTTAAAAAAAAATAGCAGGAACATCCAAGAACTACATGAGCAGTGCTTGAACACTGCAGAGTAAAGAAACACACATCTTGGGAAAGGATGAGTTAAAACCTAAAGTTTTAGTTGCTACTAACCTTCCCCACAAACATTAGAAATCTTGTGCTCAACCTCACATATTATTAGGAAAATACAAATCAAAACCACAATGAGATACCACTTTATACCTCTCAGAATGGCTAAAATTAACAACTCAGGAAAAGAACAGATGCTGGCCAGGATGTGGAGAAAGGAGAGAACCCTCTTACACTGTTGGTGGGAATGCAAACTGGTACAGTCATTGTTTAAAACACTGTGAAGGTTCCTCAAAAAATTAAAAATAGAACAACCCTATGATCCAACAGTCACACTATTAGCTGTTTACTCCAAAATATAAAAATACTAATTCAAACAGATATATGCACCCTCATGTTTTGAACAGCATTATCTATATAGCCAAGATATGGAAGCATTACAAATGTCCATCAACTGATGAATGGATAAAGATGTGCTATACATATATATGGGACTTATACTATATAATATATGTAATGGAATATTAGCAATCAAAAAGAATTAAATCTTGCCATTTGCAACAACATGGATGGTGCTAGAGAGTAATACGCTAAGCCAGATTAAGTCAGTCAGAGAAAGACAAACACCATATGATTTCACTCATATGTGGAATTGAAGAAACAAAACAAATAATCAAAGGGGGAAAAAGAGAGAGAGAGTAAGAGAGGCAAACCAAGAAACAGTCTCTTAAGTATAGAGAATAAACCAATGGTTACCAGAAGTGAGGTGGGTTGGTGGATGGGTTAGATAGGTGATGGGATTAAGGAGTGTACTTATGATGAGCACCAGGTGTTAATGGAAGTGTAGATTCACTATATTTTACACCTGAAACTAGCATTACATTGTATGTTAACTAACTGGAACTTAAATTTAAAAAAAGATAGAAAAGCTAAAATAAGAAAAGTAGGCAGCTTTTATTATTAAAAAAAAAAAGGAAACTAATCAGATAAAGGGAGAACACAGAAAGAGAATGAGGTAATTTGTGAAAAATGAAAATAATTTAAAAGTAGTGGAATACTGTAAAATGACAAGACATATTCCATGCAAAGAGCAA
Organism: Taxidea taxus jeffersonii; assembly: GCA_003697995.1. Taxonomy (NCBI): domain Eukaryota; kingdom Metazoa; phylum Chordata; class Mammalia; order Carnivora; family Mustelidae; genus Taxidea; species Taxidea taxus. The sequence goes on from ML093180.1 coordinate 27,758, forward strand.
TACACAGTTGAAAGGTTTTTTTGTTTTGTTTTTAAAGATTTTATTTACTTATTTGACAGAGAGAGATCACAAATAGCCAGAGAGGCAGGCAGAGAGAGACAGGGAAGCAGGCTCTCTGCTGAGCAGAGAGGCCAGCGTGCTCAATCCCAGGACTCTGAGATCATGATCTGAGCCGAAGGCAGAGGCTTAACCCACTGAGCCACCCAGGTGCCCCAAACAGTTGAAAGTTTTCAAAGATTATATCTTTTATGCCAGAGAGGTCTTTGGTCTTCATCTTTTGCCTTCTAACAAAGATGCCCATGATTTTTTTAATTTAAATTCAAGTTAGTTAACATATAGAATATATGTAGAAGTGGTTTTCTGGAGTAGGATTTAGTGATTCATCACTTATATATAACCCTCAGTGCACATCCCACAAGTGTCCTCCTTAATGCCCATCACCTATTTAGCCCATCCTCCCACATACCTCCCGTCCAGCAACCCCCAGTTTATTCTCTATAGTTAAGAGTCTCTTATGGTTTGCCTCCCTCTCTGTTTTCATCTTATTTTTTCCTGACCTTCCCCCATGTTCATCTCTTTTGTTTCTTAAATTCCACGTATGAGTGAAATCATGTGGTATTTGTCTTTCTCTGACTGACTTATTTCACTTAGCATAATACTCTAGTTCTATCCACGTTGTTGTAAATGGCAAGATTTCATTCTTTTTAATCATTGAGTAATATTCCATTGTCCATCTTCTTTATCCATTAATTATTCAATGAACATTTGGGATCATTGCACACTTTGGCTATTGTTGATAGTGCTGCTATAAACATCAGGGTACATGTGCTCTTTCCAATTCTTTGGATAAATCCCTAATAATGCAACTGCTGGATCATAAGGTACTTCTATTTTTAACACCTTTTTTTTTCTTGTGTTGTTGATTTTAGCCATTCTGACAGTATGAGGTGATATCTCATTGTAGCATTGATTTCTCTTTCCCTGATGATCAGTGATGTTGAGCATCTTTTCATGTGCCTTTGGCCATCTGCTTGTCTTCTTTAGAGAAATGTCTATTCATGTCTTCTGCCCATTTTTAAAAGTGGATTATCCATTTCTTAGATGTTCAGTTTTATAAGTTCTATATATTTTGGATACTAACCTTTTATCAGATATGTTTTTTGCATTCTCCCATTCTGTAGGTTGCCTTTAGTTTGTTGACTACTTCCTTCACTCTCACAGCAGCTTTTTATTTTAATGTAGTCCCAATTGTTTATTTTCTATTTTGTTTCCTTTACCTCAAGAGGCATATCTAGAAAAAATTTGCTATTGCCAATGTGAAAGAAGCCACTGCTTATGTTCTCTTCTAGGATTCTTATGGTTTCAGGACTCACATTTAGGTCTTCAATCCATTTTGAGTTTATTTTTATATGAGGTATAAGAAAGTGGTCCAATTTCATTCTTTTTAAAGTTGTTCTCAGCTTTCACAACACTATTTGTTGAAGACGCTGTCTTTTTCCCATTGGATATTTCTAACTGCTTTGTCAAAGATTAATTGACCATATAGTTGTGAGTCCATTTCTGGATTTTCCATTCTGTTCCATTGATCTGTGTCTATTTTTGTACCACTACCATAATATCTGGATCACTATAGCTTTGCAATATGACTTTAAGTCTGGAATTGTGATGCTTCCAGCTTTGCTTTTTTTTTTTTTTTCAAGGTTTCTTCAGCTATTTGGGGTCTTTTGTGGCTCCATAAAAATTTTAGGATTATTTGTTCTAGCTCTGTGAAAAAGAGCTGTTTTAGGATTATTCGTTCTAGCTGGTGTAATTTTGATAGGGATCACATTAAACATATAGATTGTTTTGTGTAGTTTAGGCATTTTAACAATATTTTCTCTTCTAATCAATGAGCAAGGAGTGTCTTTCCATTTCTTTGTTTCATCTTTAATTTCTGTCATCAGTGTTCTATAGTTTTCAGAGCACAGGACTTTTACCTCTTTGGTTAGCTTTATGCCTAAGTATTTTATTGGTTTTGATGCAATTTTATTTTTTTAAAGATTTTATTTATTTATTTGACAGAGATCACAAGTAGGCAGAGAGGCAGGCAGGGAGAGAGGAGGAAGCAGGCTCCCTGTTGAGCAGAGAGCCTGATGCGGGGCTTGATCCCAGGATCCTGGGATCGAGCAGAGAGCCTGATGCAGGACTCGATCCCAGGACCCTGGGATCATGACCTGAGCCGAAAGCAGAGGCTTTAGCCCACTGAGCCACCCAGCACACCTTTTGATGCAATTTTAAATGGAATTGATTCCTTAATTTCTCTTTCTGCTGCTTCATTATTGGTGTATGGAAATGCAACAGATTTCTGCACGTTTTGTATCCTATGACATTACCAAATTCATTTATCAATTCTAACAGTATTGGTTTAAAGACTTTCTAATCTTCAAACAGAGAAAGTTTCACTTCTTCCTTATCAACTCAGATGCCTTTTATTTTTTTGTTGTTATTGTCTGATTGCTCTGGTTAGAACTTCCAGTACTATGTTCAATAAAAGTGGTGAGAGTAGATATCCCTGTCTTGTTTCTGATCTTATAGGGAAATTTGTCAGTGTTTCCCCATTAAGGATGATGTTAGCTCTTGGTTTTTCAGATATGGCCTTCATTATGTTGAGATATGTTCCCTCTAAACCTACTTTGTTGAGGATTTTTATAATGAATATATGTTGTGCTTTGTCAAATGCTTTTTCTGCATCTATTGAAATGATCATATGGTTCTTTTTCTTTATTTTAGTGATGTAATGTATCACATTGGTTGACTTGTGACTATTGAACCATCTTTGCAACCCAGGAACAGATCCCACTAGATCATGTTGCATGCTTTTTTTAATGTTTTGTTGGATTCAGTTTGTCAGCATTTATTTAGAATTTCTGCATCTATGTTCATCAGATATATTGGCCTGTAGTTTTTTTTAGTTCTCTTTATTTTATTTTGGGATCAAGGTAATGCTGGCCTCAGAATGAATTTGGAAGTCTTCCTTCCTTTTCTATTTTTTTTGGAATAGTCTGCAGAGAATATGTATTATCTCTTCTTTAAATGTTTGGTATAATTCCCCTGTGAAGCCATCTGGTCTGAACTTTCATTTGTTTTTTGATTACTGATTCAATTTCTCTGCTGGTAATCAGTTTGTTCAAGTTTTCTATTTCTTCCCATTTTAGTTTTGATAATTTATATGTTTCTAGGAATTTAGCCATTTCTTCCAGGAGGTCCAGTTTGTTGGCATACAGTTTTTTATAATGTTCTCTTATAATTGTTTATATTTCTGTGCTATTAGTTGTTATTTCTCCTCTGTCATTTGTGATTCTATTTATTGAGGTCCTTTCTCTTTTTGATAAGTCTGGCTAGAAGTTTATCAATTTTACTGCTTTATCCAAGAACCAGTTCCTGCTTTTACTGATTGGTTCTATTGGGTTTTTTAGTTTCTATATCATATTTCTGTTCTAATTTTTTTTTTTTATGATTTCCTTCCTTCTACTGGATTTAGGCTTCATTTGTTGTCCTTTTTCTGGCTCCTTTAGGCTTAAGCTTAGTTTGTTTATTTGAGATTTGTCTTGTTTCTTGAGTTAGGACTTATTCTATATATTTCCCTCTTAAAACCACTTCTGCTGCATGCCAAAAGTTTTGGATGATTGTGTTTTCATTTGATTTGTTTTCATTTATTTCTTAATTTCTTCTTTAATTTCCTGATTGACCCATTCATTGTTTAGTAGAATGTTTAACTTCCATGTATTTTTTGTTCTTTCCAGATTTTTTCTTGTGGTTGATTTCTAATTTCATAGCATGTGGTCAGGAAAGGAGCATGGTATGACTTCCATCATTTTTTATTTGTTGAGGCATATTTTCTGACATAACATATGATCTATTTTGGAAAATGACCCATGTGCACTTGAAAATAACCTGTACTCTGCTGTTTTAGAATGGAATGTTCTGAATATATCTGTTAAGTCCATCTGGTCCAATGTGTCATTCAAAGCTATTGTTTTCTTGTTGATTTTCTGTTGAGATGATTTGTCCCTTGATATGAATGGGGTGTTAAAGTCCCCTACCATTACTGTATTACTAGCAATTAATCCCTTTATGTTTTTTCTCAAATATTTCATATATTTGGGTGTTCCCATGTTGGGTGCATAAACACTTATAATTGTTATAGCTTCTTGTTGGATTGTCCCCTGTATTATTACATAGTGCCCTTATTTATCTTGTTACAGTCTTTGGTTTTTTTTTTTTAAGATTTTATTTATTTGACAGAGAGAGACACAGCAAGAGAAGGAACACAGAAGAGGGAGTGGGAGAGGGAGAAGCAGCCTTCCCATGGAGCAGGGAGCCTGATGCGGGACTCAGTCCCAGGACCCTGGGATCATGACCTGAGCTGAAGGCAAACACTTAACAACTGAGCCACCCAGGCGCCCCTACAGTCTTTATTTTAAAGCCTATTTTGTCCAATATTATAAGTACTGCTGCCCTGGTTTTCTTTTGACATCCATTTGTATGATAAATCCTTTTCCATCCCCTCACTTTCAATCTGCAAGTGTCTTTAGATCTAAAATGAGTCTCTTGTATACAGCATATAAATGGGTCTTGTTTTTTATCCATTCCTACACACTATGTCTTTTGATAGGAGCATTTAGTCCATTTACATTCAAAGTAACTATTGATAGATATGTATCTATTGACATTTTATTAATTGTTTTGTTGTTGTTCCTGGAGATTTTCTCTGATCCTTCTTGATTTTTTTGTTTGCATTTTTTGCTAGTTTTCTTTAGCCATATGTTTAGATTGCTTTTTCTTTATTATTTCCATGTTTCCCAGTAGGTTTTTTGTGTTTTGTTTTTTTGTTTTTTTTTCAGAAATGAGAGAGAGAGAGAGAGAGAGAGAGATAGCATGAGCAGGGGCAGGGACAGAGGGAGAAGCAGACTCCCTGCTGAGCAAGAAGCCTAAGACAGAGATTAATCCCAGGACTCCAAAATCATTACCCAAGCTGAAGGCAGCCATTTAACCAACTGAGCCATCCAAGGTGCCCAGTGATTTTGATATATGATTACCAATAGGCTTGCATATCACTTCTGTAAATAGCAGTCTATATTAAGTTTATGGTCATTCAAGTTTGAATCAATTATTTTCTCCTCTCTTCCCCATGTGTTAGGTATATGTTTTCATATGGTATACCCTTTCTTATGTGAGTTCCTTGACTGATTTTTACAGAATATTTTTACTCCTTTTGTGTTTCCTGCCTTTATACTGTTACTTTTGTTCTCTCCATTCCACCCAAAGGGTCCCCTTTAATATTTATTGCAGGGCTAGTAGTCATGATGCTTTAGTTTTGTTTAGGAAACTCTTTATCTTTCCTTCTATTCTGAATGATAGCCTTGCCGGATAGAGTATTCTTGACTGCAGATGTTACCCATTCAGCACTTTGAATATACCATGCTATTCTCTTCTGCTTGCCAAGTTTCTGTTGAAAAATCTCCAGCAACTCATATGGGTTTTCCATTGTAAGTTAATAACTTCTTTTGGTTTTCTGCTTTAAGAATTTTTTTCTTTATCAGTATATTTGCAAATTTAATTACAATATATCTTGGTGTTGGCCTGATATTTTTTTATTTTGATGGGAGTCCTCTGTGCCTCCTGGATCTGAATGTCTGTTTCCTTCCCCAGATTAGGAAAGTTTTCAGTTATTATTTCATCAAATGAATTTTTTGCTCCCTCTCCTCTTTCTTCTGGGACCCCTATAATGTGAATGTTATTCTGTTTGATGGAGTCATTGAGTTGTCTAAGTCTATTCTTGTATTGCATAATTCTTTCTCTCTTTTGCTCAGCTTCCTTGCTTTTCATTACTTTGTCTTCTAGGTCATTAATTCATTCCACTTATTCTTCTACCCTGCTCTTTGTTGCATCAAGTGTGTTTCTAATCTTGTTTATTGCACTTTTCATCTCTGATTGATTTTTTTATAATTTTTTCATATCTGTGTTAGGAATCTTGCTGATTGATGTCTTCTATTCTTTTCTCAAAGCCAGTGCATATCCTTATGTTTGTTGCTTGGGTTCTCCATCACTCATGTTATTTATCTGTTTCACTTAAATCTCTGGACTTAGCCTTACCTTGTTCTTTAATCTGGGATAAATTCCTCCATCTTCACATTTTGTCTAAATATTTGCCTTCTTCTCTGCGTTAGAAAAGACAGTTTTGTGAAAGAATGGAAGGAAGGAAGGAGGGAAAGAAGGGAGGAAGGAAGGAAGGAAGGGAAAGAGGGTGGGAGGGAGGAAGAAAAGAAGATACAAAAAGAACAGAAGAAAAGAGAAAAGAAGAGAAGGGAAGGGAAGCAAAGGGGAGAGGGGAGAGATTTGGAAGCTGCCTTTACATTTTTAGAATTTGAATTCTAACTCATCTCCAGTATTCAAAGATTCATTGCATATACATCATCCTAACTGCTTTATCTTATCATCATAACAAATAAGGAAGACATCATTTCTTTTTTTTAAAGATTTTATTTATTTATTTGACACAGAGAGAGAAAGAGCACAAGCAGAGGGAATGGCAGACAGAGGGAGAGGGAGAAGCAGACTCCCACAGAGCAGGGGGAGCCCAATGTGGGACTTGATCCCAGGACTCTAGGATCATGACCTGAGCTGAAGGCAGTTGCTTAATCAACTGAGCCACCCAGGCACCCAAGGCTGAAATCATTTCTAAAATGAATTTCAGAAAAGAGGTAGAGGACTTTTAATGAAGAAAAACCCTTTAACATCTCTTTATTGGCCTTAGTGAATCTTTATAATTCTCCAGGAGAGGGAATAGATTAAATCCAGAACTTACAAATGAAAAAGGTCTCCAAATAACAAAAGTCAATCCTTTTAATTATTTACTCACTCAACAAGTGCATAATGAGAACCAACAAGGCACTTTCACATAAGACACCAAAAGAAGAAATTATTGGGCAAGTAAGAAGTCTGGAAATGCAAATTGCTCCCTGCAAAGAGCCAGACCTGACTCATTTACTTTAGCTATCACTCTAAAACTCTCTAATACCCTTTATAGTAAAGTATCAATTTGAGTGTTACCTTTACCAATAATCTTACATCATATGAAGATCTTGTCCAGCAACACATTCCAAACTTGACAATATCAACATGATTTGAACCCACCCCCGGAGAAATATCTATGTCTACTGATTCTTAGAACTAAAGTATGATGGCCACCCACCTCCAAATTTGTTTTCACTAATTACAGAAAGACCACCATTTAAAAAAAAACTGATTTCCCTCTAAAAACCCTTCTTTCTTTAGACAGCCTCATTGCTCTGCCCTAACCACATGAAGAATCCTTACATACACTGTACATCAGAGAAGATGGACTAGGTCTAACCAACACTGGAGGTATAAGAAAAACACATTAAGTTTCATAACTTAAAACATTAAAACAAAAACATTAAGTTTTATAAAACAAAAGTTAAACCTTATCTGATTCTGAATATTCTCTGGAGTATATTTTTTAATTAGTAAAAATATTGTTTTGGAATATATCTGGATGTGCATCCAAATGAAGAGACTGTGATGAGAAAATTGTTTCTGAATATTCACAGTGATTTTTAGAAAAGACCTATACTTTGTAAAATAAGACATTTTATAACAGGCAGTCCACCACATAAATCTAGTAGATGCTTGGAACTCATTTCATTTAATGTCAGAGAAGCTCTTTTTCCAGTATATGGCATATACAGATATACAGTATGCAATAATTTAATTTCATTTTTCATTCAAAAATATAATCTAACTTTTTGTAATGCTAAGTATTGTGCCTGGGGCTTGAGATAAAATAGTAAATAAAACAGACATGTGATCTGACTGATAAAGCCTAAAGTAAAGGGATACTAACTACTATAATAGATTCAAAATATAAGGAGCAATGATGATTCCACAGAAGAGACTAAGGAAGACTGATATTAGTGTATGTCATGGGGCTCCCAGAAATACTCATACCCTTATTCCCAGGACCTGTGAGCCTGTTACCTTACATGGCAAAAGGAACTTTGCTGATGTAAATAAGGCTAAAAGCCATGAGATGGCATGCCTATCCTGGATAATCTGGGCAGGCCATATCTAATCACATGAGTCCTAAAAAGTAGAAAACATTTCCTGGCTGGGGTCAGAGAAAGAGATGTGGGGACAGAAACAGAGTCAGAGAAATGTGACATTACTATCTGTGAAGACAGAGAGGGAGGCTGTGAGCCAAGGAATGTGCCTGGCCTCTAGAATCTGGAAAAGGCAAAGAAATGGACTTCAGAAAAGAATGCAGCATTGCACTACATTTGCATCTTTAGGGTAAATACCCAGTAGTGCAATTGCTGGGTTGTAGGGTAGCTCTATTTTCAACTTTTTGAGGAACCTCCATGCTGTTTTCCAGAGTGGTTGCACCAGCTTGCATTCCCGCCAACAGTGTAGGAGGGTTCCCTTTTTTCTGCATCTTTGCCAGCATCTGTCATTTCCTGACTTGTTAATTTTAGCCACTCTGACTGGTGTGAGGTGGTATCTCATTGTGGTTTTGATTTGTACTTCCCTGATGCCAAGTGATGTGGAGCACTTTTTCATGCGTCTGTTGGCCATCTGGATGTCTTCTTTGCAGAAATGTCTGAAGGGGCACATGCACCCGGATGTTTATAGCAGCAATATCCACAGTAGCCAAACTATGGAAAGAACCTAGATGTCCATCAACAGATGAATGGATAAAGAAGAAGTAGTATATATACAGTGGAATACTATGTAGCCAAATGAAATCTTGCCATTTGCAACAACATGGATGGAACTAAAGGGTATTATGCTTAGCAAAATAAGTCAATCAGAGAAAAACAATTATCATATGATCTCTCTGATATGAGGAAGTTGAGATGCAACATGGGGGTTTGGGGGGTAGGAAAAGAATAAATTAAATAAGACAGGATTGAGAGGGAGACAAACCATAAGAGACTCTTTTTCTCACAAAACAAACTGAGGGTTGCTGGTGGGGAGAGGGGTCGGGAGAGGGTGGTAGGGTTATGGACATTGGGGAAGGTATGTGCTATGGTGAGTGCTGTGAAGTGTGTAAACCTGGCGATTCACAGACCTGTACCCCTGGGGCTAATAATACATTATATGTTAATAAAAAAAGTAAAAATAAAATTTAAAAAGAATGCAGCATTGCTAACACTTCCTTTTTTTAATTCCAGTGAGATCTGTGTCGACTATTGAGCTATGGATATAAAATAATTATTCCTATGTATAAATGGAAAATATTTCCATAAATATATGGAAAATATTATAAGAAATGTATATAATCATTAGAGTGGTAAGTGGTGGTCTGTTTTATCTGTAATGGATCCATCATGTTTCATTTCCTACTAATTTCTTACCAATGTCACAAGACACTAAACATAGAGTTTCAGTCAAAAAAGGTGATCAAGACTTACTGATCTGTTTAAGAAAGTAAAAAAGTCATTTAGACTTAAACTGGTGATGTGGACTAAACCTGAGAAAACATAAACTATATTCATTTCCCACTGCTGAACTTCTCTGTACTCAACAGGCTTCGAAGATTTGAAGCCTTGAAGTCACATTCATATAAAACATCCACAGTTTATAAGTGTTAATCTTGCCTTAAGTTAATCATTAAGAATTTGCTCTATCAGCAGCCCAATTACAAAAGCTAAAAACTAATCTGAAAAGTAAACCAAGCCCACCAAATGAGACACTGCATTCCTTAAACTGGAAGTTGAAGACTGAAGTATATCAGCTATCCTAAAATCTTTGAGCAAATTCTGAGCAAGGTTTGAGTTCAGCTAATACCAGGAAAGTACATTCCCTTTCATTAAAGCTGATGAAAGGTATAAAGAAGCATCATTTGTGAAATAAACCTGGAATAAAACCTGGGAATCTGTTCTGAAAATATACCCCACAGTTTTTCCAGATTGGTTCCTGATATTTAATTCCAATATTCATTGCCTAGGTCAAGATACTAGTATAAGGCCTAAAATACTGTACTTTTATATGAAAAAAGAGCTATTATACTGCCTTTGCAGTACCTTCTCATAACACTAAATATTCATTTTTTATTATTAATGACTTGTACTTATAATATAATGTATATATACATGGATTTCTGATCATGTGGACCACCATTGCATAAATTTAGCTCCTCCTGCTCTGACCTCTACATCAACGTTAGGGCAGATCACCAGACATTACCCACACACTATAATTCTTTAATTCCCTAAAAAAAAAAAAGCCTTCCTCAAGAAGTATTTCATATTTTATTCTAAGAGAAAGGAATATACAAACATACGAAGATCACCCAAAGAACATCTTTCTCACTTCTTCTTCTTCTATGTATCTTGTTCTTATCATTAATCTTCCTCATGTTTTCTCCATGGTAATCATTTAATATAATAAATAAATACAAATTAATTGCTTTAGACACATTGTCATTTTAATTTAAAACAAGTGAAGAGAAGCCAGTACCAAACTCAATTTACCTGTATCCAAATAATAACTACTGAGCTCCTGCTACTTGAAAGTCTCTGTTTAAAGAGCAAGGGAGAAAATCCTCACTCTCTTAGAGCTCCTGTCCAGCAGAGATGGCAGAGAGGTAAAGACAGGAATTCCAACAGGGATGAGAGCTAAAAATGACGAAGTGCCATAATTGAGAGGTATTTCAGGGGTGTTTACTCTCCTTTGCCAGAAGAGGAGAAGAGGAAACATGGGCCAAGGAGGAAAGAAGAAGAAAACAACTTCTATCAAGTATGAAGAGTAGTGCAATCTAATCAATTAAATAACTGAAAAACATTTAAATTCCTAATTGAGTCCACCCTTGGGAAAAAAATGAGTTAAGATAATTATCTGGACATGATTTTAAAAAGCTACTTCCCTCTGATCTTAATTATTTGCATATTATAAATGAAAAAGTTTCTTTCCACTTCATTCTTCTAACACAGAACTTACCTTGTTTTAAAACCAACATACCTATCAGGATATTAGTAACATAAGTAAGTTTTTGCTTACTTGACAAATGGGCCTTGAAACTGAATATGAGTAAACCCTTGTTAAGAAAAAAATCAGTAAAACATAGAAAAATACATATGTACTTTTAGTGCCTCACTTAGCATGTTTTATACCTGGAGTAGATATTTAAATACCTCTCTTCTCTGTATGACAAAATTACTTTTCAGTAATAATCATTACTTTCCTGATTTGTTCTTTAACTTTAAAGCAATTGACAAATCTTAAAGGGAAAACAAATTTCAAAGCTAGTATTCAAATTCAATAAAATATTTCACAAATAAAAAAAGATTTCACATATGAAGTTCATATGTATAAAATCTGCATTTACCTAACACAAATATTACCCATGGAAATTCATACTGTTTCACTGTTATGCTTTTTAAATTTAAATAAAATTCCATATGATCATATAAAATAACAGAATTGAAGTGACTCTATTTCATAGTTCTTTGTCTTTACAATCACTGTGTCATCACTGTTTATTTTGAATCTGCTATTTAAATGCATAAGGAATATAATGGTTATTAAAGTATAATCAATTTGAATCATCCATACATACTATTAAACATCACTTATAACCAAAGTAATTGTTTAGAAGAAGAAGAAGAACAAAAGAATTTTGAGAAAAACATTTTATCACTTAACATTTAGAACTGCTAGAGTATAGTGAAAATAAAAAGCAGACCAACTTTCAGTTGGATTTACTATTATTTATAAATATCTAGATATTATACAAGGTCTTAATGATTGCACCCAGGGCAGAATGCTCCCATCACTTTACCTTTGGTATGAATAGTTTTTAACTCAAATAGTTTTAAACCCAAAGTTGAAGAGAACCATAAAATCACTTACATGATATGCATTTATGATGTACAGGACCAGCTTCAGGGGCATATGACTGTACATAGGTGCCCATACTCAGAAAGAAACCCTATGATTGGCCTTTAATGCTCAGCTATCACAGTCTTGAATTTTTTAAGAAATTTATCTTTGAATTTGGTTATATTAGTGAAGTCTGATGGAGCGATGAGGCATATGTCCTAGACTCATATTTAGTTCTGCCTTCCAGTCACAGGCCCTTAGCCACCTGCTCCCCCACCCAACAATTGCTGCCACCTTCTATTTCTGGTGGTAGCCTTGGAACAAGGCAAAATGGGTCACAGTCATGGGGAAGAGCCACAGACACCTGAGAGGATCTGCATGTTCCCACAATTATCCCTATGTACTAGAGAATTTAACACTAAACAGCAAATAAAAGTCACCTTTCTTGGGTCAAACAAGACTGTGAAAAAGGAAAAAAGAGGTTTTTTTCCATGCTTTTGAAGAATACTTGCATTTTCATTTGGCATTAAGCTCCACAATTACATAGCCATTCCTGTCTATGTACGTGGGTGACTGTTTTTGTGTATCCATTTGCTTTTGCATCTAAAGGAATAAAACAACTTTATCTATGCCAGATAAAGGGAATTTAGCTATAATTTTATAATTAAAGATAAAATAAACATATGTAATTGTATTTGCCTGTAAATATGAGAATAATAATTTTAATAGTTTAAAGAACATGGTAGAAGGAAATTCAATACAATATTATCTTCTGAGTTTCTTATAAGTGATGAATTCCCTTAGAAAGTCTTTAACTAAAAATATATTATGTGCTCTCTGGGTTCAGGCTTGCCTTATATAATTTTCTATTTCTTACACTTTGTCATAATTTTCCATAAAAATTTAAAAAATACTGTAAATAAAAAAAATATATCATGTGCTAAAAATGGAACTATTCTAGCTTCAGAAGCAGGACATGATGTTACTAACATGTTCTTCTTGTTAACAAAATCTGCCTTACAACTATGATTTCTTGACAGGCAAGAGATTTTTGGTCAGGAGCCAAAGCCATCAAATATTAAGAGTATGGAGATACATCAAACGTGCAGAAGGATGCTTAAAATTCATTAACTAATTTTAGCACATTTCAATTATTCACATAAATTACTTATACTGAACAATCCTAAATCTTCAACTTCATGCCCAAAATGTCATATGATTTGTAACTAATAATTTTCAAAATGTACCTTCATAATTCTTTAATTATTCCATTTGTAAGGCAGATGAACAAAATATTTTATAAATATGTATTATTATATATTAATTATATACATATTATAAATCCTTCATTTTGTTTAGCTCTATTATTTAAGAATTCTTTATGATCAATATATGCTTGACAATGTCATAAAGGCTTTCTTCTTCACTTTGAAAACAGCAGCAAGATTTGAATGTAAGAATTGGTATAGATACTCTAAATGGATGTAAATATGTACATATGAAATTAATAGATCATATATGAAGATATATGAAATGAAACCAAGAGCATCTTGAAACAAATATTTTTACATGTGTCTAAATTTAGATAGCATTTCTCATATTCCTAAGAGATAGCTAAAACTGCAAAACAATTATGACATTATGTCACATGAGAAAAGGTTAGGAGTTAAAGTTACAAATTACATGAGTTCTTTACACCTTCAAAAATAACCCCTAATCCCTTCAACATTGACTTTATCTAATACTGTCTAAATTCTGATTTTCTTATTCACCAATGTAATCCTGAACAAATTGCCCTTTTCTTCATTTTCCTTTTATCCTTTAAATTGATGTCCAACTCCAATTTCTTTTCTCCAATTTTGACTCCCTTCTTCGACTAATATTTAGATACTGCCTCAAACAAAACAATTATATATTGCTGGATCCCATCCCTAGAAATTCCTATATCAATGCTGCACTTCGTGAGTAGAACCCACTCAGAAAGCCAGGCTATGTAAAATCATGTACTCATTTGTAATTTATCACACTTGTACACAGAAAGACCCTCAGCATATACCCAGTGAATGGGGTTGGGGGAAAACAAGTTACCTACATTGTTCATGTACTCTGAAAGCAGGTCCTGGAGAGCCTGGCGAATGGCATTGCATTCTGCAATAATCCGTTCCCGATGGAAATCTCTAGTGCATGAAGAGTCAGCCAATAATGCCGCCCCACTGATAATGGCTTCAAGACGTTTCTCTAGAGATGGTCTAATTTCTTCTTCAGTCACTGTGAGTGGATCCAAGACAATTAAATTCTAAAGGAAGAATACATTTCAATAATTAGAACTCTATTACATTCTGCTTTTAGGAAAAATAAATATTATTTCATTTTCACATTTAGAATTCAGAAGTGATTTAAAAAAGAGAATTCAGAGATGCCTGGGTGGCTCAGTGGGTTAAGCCGCTGCCTTCAGCTCAGGTCATGATCCCAGGATCCTGGGATCGAATCCCACATCAGGCTCCTTGCTTGGCAGGGAGCCTGCTTCTCCCTCTGTCTCTGCCTGCCTCTCTGCCTGTGCTCGTTCACTCTCTCTCCCTCTCTCTCTGACAAATAAATAAATAAAATCTTAAAAAAAAGAGAGAGAATTCATTTCCATGCATTATCCTATATGGGAATTATTATTCAAATGAGAGATAAAAATTGTGCAATTATGAGCATCAAGTCTATTGTCAAACAAACCAGTATCCAAATCCTGCCTTTCCCAATCACAGATAATGTGAGCTCAATCAAATATCTTACACACTATGAACCTCACCTTCCTGACCTGTAAAATTGGAATATTAAAATGTTGCTTATCCCATAAAACTGTTGTAAGAATTATGTGAATGCCTAATAAAGTCCATGGCACATATCAACTATAATTTATAATAGTCACCTTAATATAGAACTTCATTGTTTACATAATATTTTCACATATATCATTTCATCTTAACAACATTAAAAAGAGCTGGGCAGTAAAGATTTTAAATACACATTTCAGCTGGTGATGAATCAAGCTGAGGCTCTCTTGCCCAAGGTCACTGAACAAATAAACAGTGATTTCAGATGAGTATCCAGATTGTAAATACCTAATTCACTATATTTTCATTATGCCTCATTGTAAATCATACATTCTAATTAGCCTCAACACTAACATATCAAAGAGAATTCTGAATTTAATTATTTATTTAGAAAGTAAACTCTTTCCTCCATTTGATCTATTATAACTGCCAGCTATTTCCCACTATTTGGAACCTGACATGGTATTTTTAATGTTTCCATAAGATATAAGTCCTCAGGCAATAGAAGTCAAGATAATCAGTAGCCTATGATGAAAAGATGGCAGTTATGTGGCTCTAAGGGTTCTTTTATTAAAATATATTAAGAGAGGAAGCCTTTCCAAGATTTAAGCATAATGTGATAATTGGGGAAAAATTAGTATCAAATAAAAGTTCTCTGAAGAACTCTTAGCACAAAATAAAATCATATAATAATTTTCAAAATGTGTGTGCCTATGTGAGCATATACATACAAACAAAACACACACAATGATATGTAAACACACATACACAGAGGTGTATGTATATTGTGTGTATGTATGTATCTCACACTGATCATTGTCCTATTACATTATGATAAATCTTTAGGGATCAAAATTAGGATAAAATTTTTAAAACTAAAATTCTATGCCAAGCTAGGAAAAGAAAATCATTACAGAAAGAAAAAACATTTCTAAACATTTAGAAAAAGGAAAAAATAGTCCTGTGTGATGTTCACATATTATATAAAATACAACTAGATCTTTTGTAAAATTAAATGTCCTAAAATTTTTCAGCAGAATTCTTCCTTTCATGATTCTATTTCCTTCCTATTTTTCTCCTGTGCTATGTAGTCTCTCCATTTTTCTCTTTTAGATGGACAAAAAATTTTTTAAAAAAGGAAATTATTTTTACAAATACCAAATTCAACATTTTCTTTATCCAGTGCATAATCTTCTTGACTAGACAATAACTCTACCATAAGCTTGGCCATCCATCAAGGAGTCACTTACATATGAATCTACCTCCTTATTTCATTCCCCATTTTACTATGTTTTTCTTTGGCTCACTAATGTCATACAAACATTCTATTCCAGTGTTTCATAACAATTATTAAATCAATTAAAACCTTTCTGAAAATATCCCTCCAATGTGATATTATCATTGAGAAGAGACTGAGGGCAACAGAATTACTTGCTGAAATGCCATTAAAAGATGTCTTAGGAACAGTTAGCATGTCCCCGGCTTATAATGATAGGTAAAACTGATTAAATTTCAAATGTTTACCTATAAGTATTGTTAGAAGAAATGTAATTTTAGATGTTCTGACTATGATTTCATAACAGAAAATAACCTTTCTTATAGGATTAAGCTCACTCCAGTTCCTGCCCTACAGGACAATTTCTTGAACTATCCTACCTTGGATTTTTATCTCCTTGACCTTTAAAACCACATTCTGGGGGCACCTGGGTGGCTCATTGGGTTAAGCCGCTGCCTTCAGCTCGGGTCATGATCTCAGGGTCCTGGGATCGAGTCCCACATCAGGATCTCTGCTCAATGGGGAGCCTGCTTCCCTCTCTCTCTCTCTGCCTGCCTCTTTGCCTACTTGTGATATCTGTTAAATAAATAAATAAAATACTTTTTAAAAAAATAAAAAATAAAACCACATTCTGTGATCTCATCTAAACTTGAACCATTGCCTGTGCTCTGACATCTGATACCCACATGCAGGACTCTTCATTCTGCCTAAAACTACTGTCCTCCTATTTATATTCTATAAAAATTTTCACTAAACTTGTCATCAAATTGATAAAAAAGCTAAAGGTTTTTTACATAACTTGAGTGTTGTATAAACTAGAATGGATATTTGAGACCTACTGAAGTAAAAATTATCTCTCCTAAACAAGGTTCCCTACCATACATCTCCATATAAACTGATTTAACAATGATCCACAAACTAGAATACCTCAGTGTACAGCTGATGGTTCTGGCACCCCAGTGGAGCAAAGAACCAAAAAACAGAAGCATTGAAAAGGATTGAAAACAAACAAAAACAAAACAAACAAACAAAAACCCACTACTTTCACTTTACTCATGTCAAGGTAACACAGCACAGGGCCTACAGATATTGCCCTCACTTATAATTTATCGCACTGGAAAAACTGAGAGCAAAGTGAGCCCTAAGCTTCCCCAGCCTCCTGAATAGGCTAAGAGACCCATAACCATCTTTCCATACTCAGAATATTGAAAGAACTGGGAAAGCTGAATAATCTGGGAATTGGTAAGAGCAGAGAAAAAAGACAAGAGCTCAGAGCAACTTATGCATGGCTTTCAACAAGTGACATATCCTACTAAATGGAGTGTGGATTCTAGTAAAAATGCTGCCCACAAACCCAGTAGGCCCTCCACCTACAGATCCTACAACTAGCCAACATGTATCCCCAGTATTCCATGCAATTCCTCCCTCCAGTAGCCAACACCCTATGCTCTCCTGCAGACAAGGCATGGGAACTCCCATAGAAAGCACACAAATAGCGCATCCAGCTGGATCTGCTGGATTAGGAAGAGATGCATAACCTTTACCATCTCAGGGCAATGACCTTGGGAAGATAAACAGGAAGATGTCAGCACCTGGCCTGGCTTTGCAGGATCAAGCTAAGGCACACAGTCTATAACTTCTCCCACAAAGGAATAAGAAAAAAATAAAGCAAGTTCCAACATAGAAAAGAGTCTGAGAGATCCCATTATCTCTAGCCTGGTTGACTGTGAAGATCTTTCTCTCTTGAAGCCAGTCAGTAAAGAGGAAGTGACTGCTTCAAATGTGAAGACAGCATGCAAAGTTTCAAGCAACATGAAGAACCAAAGAACCAAAGAAATATGCTCTCACCAAAAGAACAAAATCAAGGTCCAATAGCTGATCCTAAAGAAATGGTGATTTACTAATTGCCTGAAAAATAATTCAAAATAATCCTCTTTAAAAGCTCACAGGAGAGAACACAAATAGAAAATGCAATGAAGTCAGGAAAACAATACATGAACAAAACGGTAAGTTTAACAAAGAGAGAGAAATCATACAAAATAACCTAACAGAAGTCCAGGGGCTAAAGAATACAATGATTGTACTGTAAATCCACTAAAGGGATCAAGAACAGAGTTGAGTATGCAAAAGAAAGGATCAATGAACTCAAGGACAAATCCTTTGAAATTACCTAGTCAGAGGAACAAAAAGAAAAAATTATTAAAATGAGTTAAGAAAGCTTAGAGCTCTTTGGAACAGCATCCCAAAAATATCAATATACACATCATGGGAATCCCAGAAGAAAAAGAAAAAGGTTCAGAAATCTTATTTAAAAATAGAATGACCAGGAGGAGTCAAGATGGTGGAGAAGTAGCAGGCTGAGACGACATCAGGCAGCAGGAGATCAGCTAGATAGCCTATCAAACCATTCCGAACACCTACGAATCCAACAGGAGATCAAAGACAAGAAAAACAACAATTCTAGAAACAGAAAATCGACCACCTTCTAAAAGGTAGGACCAGCGGAGAAGTGAATCCAACGTGACGGGAAGTTAGACCCCAGGGGGAGGGGCTGGCTCCCGGCAAGCGGCGTAACAACAGAGCACAAAATCAGGACTTTTAAAAGTCTGATACAGGGAGGGACATCACTCCAGAAGCTAAACTGGGGTGAAGACCTCGCGGGGACAGCGTGTACTCAGGTCCCACAGGGTCACAGAAAGATCGGGGGTGTCTGACTGTAGCAGAGCTCACAGATATTAGAGCGGGGAAGCCGGCTGCAGAGAAAGAGCCGAGGTTTCCTAGAGCCGTGGTCTGTGACATGGGCCGGTGCTCTGTGACAGGGGCCGGTGCTCTGTGTGAGGGGCCCCCACAAGATCCGGGGAGACTCCGACCTGGGAGAGCTCAGGGATCTACGGGGTTCAGAGACTCCAGGTGGGACACTGCCAGAGACAGAGATGCTTGGTCACAGGCTGGGTGAGCTCGGAGCGCTCCCAGAAGCCAGTGAGACGGGACTGATTACACATGATTTTCTCGAAGCACGGCCGGAGGCTGGGGAGATGGGAGTGATTAAATGCGTTTCTCTGAAGGCACACTGAAGACTGGGGCCCCTAGCTCTCCGCTCCTCCGAACCGGAGATTGGGAGGCCGCCATTTTCATTCCCGTCCTCCGGAACTCTATGGAAAGCGTTCAGGGAACAAAAGCTCCCGAAAGCTAACCTGAGAGGATTACTTAGCCCAGCCCCTGGTAAGGGCGGTGCAATTCCACCTGGGGCAGAGACACTTGAGAATCACTACAACAGGACCCTCCCCCAGAAGATCAACAAGAAATCCAGCCAAGACCAACTTCACTTAACAAGGAGAACAGCGGATTCTTATCTGGACAAAATGACAAGGCAGAAAACCTCACCACAAAAAAAAGAACAGGAGGCAGTACCGAAGGCTAGGGACCTAATCAATGCAGACATTGGTAATATGTCAGATCTGGAATTCAGGACGACGATTCTCAAGGTTCTAGCCAGGCTCGAAAAAGACATGGAAGATATTAGAGAAACCCTGTCAGGAGAAATAAAAGCCCTTTCTGGAGAAATAAAAGAACTAAAATCTACTCAAGTTGAAATTAAAAAAGCTATTAATGAGGTGCAATCAAAAATGGAGGCTCTTACTGCTAGGATAAATGAGGCAGAAGAAAGAATTAGTGATATAGAAGACCAAATGACAGAGAATAAAGAAGATGACCAAAAGAGAGAAAAACAACTACTGGACCATGATTGGAGAATTCGAGAGATAAGCGATACCATAAGACGAAACATCATTAGAATAATTGGGATTCCAGAAGAAGAAAGAGAAATAGGAGCAGAAGGTATACTGGAGAGGATTATTGTAGAGAATTTCCCTAATATAGCAAGGGGAACAAGCATCAAAATCCAGGAGGTGCAGAGAACACCCCTCAAAATCAATAGGAATCGGTCCACACCCCGCCACCTAACAGTAAAATTTACAAATCTTAGCGACAAAGAGAAAATCCTGAAAGCAGCACGGGACAAGAAGTCTGTAACATACAATGGTAAAAATATTAGATTGGCAGCAGACTTATCCACAGAGACCTGGCAGGCCAGAAAGAACTGGCATAATATATTCAGAGCACTAAACGAGAAAAATATGCGACCAAGAATAGTTTATCGAGCTAGGTTATCATTGAAAATAGAAGGAGAGATAAAAAGTTTCCAGGACAAACAAAAACTGAAAGAATTTGTAAAAACCAAACCAGTTCTACAGGAAATATTGAAAGGGGTCCTCTAAGCAAAGAGAGACCCTAAAAGTATTATCAGAAAGGAACAGAGACAAGATACAGTAACAATCACCTTACAGGCAATACAATGGCACTAAATCCATATCTCTCAATAGTTACCCTGAACGTAAATGGGCTAAATGCCCCAATCAAAAGACACAGGGTTTCAGAATGGATAAAAAAACAAAACCCATCCATATGCTGCCTACAAGAAACTCATTTTAGACCTGAAGACACCTCCAGATTGAAAGTGAGGGGGTGGAAAACAATTTACCATGCTAATGGACATCAGAAGAAAGCTGGGTTGGCAATCCTTATATCAGATCAATTAGATTTTAAGCCAAAGACTATAATGAGAGATGAGGAAGGACACTATATCATACTCAAAGGGTCTGTCCAACAAGAAGATCTAACAATTTTAAATATCTATGCCCCTAACATGGGAGCAGCCAACTATATAAACCAATTAATAACAAAATCAAAGAAACACATTGACAAGAATACAATAATAGTTGGAGACTTTAATACACCCCTCACTGAAATGGACAGATCATCCAAGCAAAAGATCAACAAGGAAATAAAGGTCTTAAATGACACACTGGACGAGATGGACATCACAGATATATTCAGAACATTCCATCCCAAAGCAACAGAATACACATTCTTCTCTAGTGCCCATGGAACATTCTCCAGAATAGATCACATCCTGAGTCATAAATCAGGTCTCAACAGGTATCAAAAGACTGGGATCATTCCCTGCATATTTTCAGACCACATTGCTCTGAAGCTAGAACTCAATCACAAGAGGAAATTTTGAAAGAGCACAAATTCATGGAGACTCAACAGCATCCTTCTAAAGAATGAATGGGTCAACCAGGAAATTAAAGAAGAATTGAAAAAAACCATGGAAACAAATGATAATGAAAACACAACGGTCCAAAATCTGTGGGACACAGCAAAGGCAGTCCTGAGAGGAAAATATATAGCGATACAAGCCTATCTCAAGAAACAGGAAAGGTCTCAAATACACAACCTAACCCTACACCTAAAGAGCTTGAGAAAGAACAACAAAGAAAGCCTAAACCCAGCAGGAGAAGAGAAATAATAAAGATCAAAGCAGAAATCAATGAAATAGAAACCAAAAAAACAATAGAACAAATCAATGAAACTAGGAGCTGGTTCTTTGAAAGAATTAATAAGATTGATAAACACCTGGCCAGACCTATCAAAAAGAAAAGAGAAAGGACCCAAATAAATAAAATCATGAATGAAAGAGGAGAGATCACAACCAACACCAAAGAAATACAAACAATCATAAGAACATATTATGAACAACTCTATGCCAACAAATTCGACAATCTGGAAGAAATGGATGCTTTCCTAGAGACATATAAACTGCCAAAACTGAACCAGGAAGAAATAGAAAACCTGAATAGGCCCATAACCAGTAAGGAGATTGAAACAGTCATCCAAAATCTCCAAACAAACAAAAGCCCAGGGCCAGATGGCTTCCCAGGGGAATTCTACCAAACATTTAAAGAAGAATTAATTCCTATTCTCCTGAAACTGTTCCAAAAAATAGAAATGGAAGGAAAACTTCCAAACTCATTTTATGAGGCCAGCATCACCTTGATCCCCAAACCAGACAAGGATCCCATCAAGAAAGAGAATTACAGACCAATATCCTTGATGAACACAGATGCGAAAATTCTCACCAAAATACTAGCCAATAGGATCCAACAGTACATTAAAAGGATTATTCACCACGACCAAGTGGGATTTATTCCAGGGCAGCAGGCTTGGTTCAACATCTGCAAATCAATCAATGTGATACAATACATTAACAAAAGAAAGAACAAGAACCATAGGATACTCTCAATAGATGCTGAAAAAGCATTTGACAAAGTACCACATCCCTTCCTAATCAAAACTCTTCAAAGTATAGGGATAAAAGACACATACCTTAATATTATCAAAGCCTTCTATGAAAAACACACTGCAAGTATCATTCTCAATGGAGAAAAACTGAGAGCTTTTCCGTTAAGGTCAGGAACATGGCAGGGATGTCCGCTATCACCACTGCTATTCAACATAGTACTAGAAGTCCTAGCCTCAGCAATCAGACAACAAAAAGAAATTAAAGGCATCCAAATCGGCAAAGAAGAAGTCAAACTATCGCTCTTTGCAGATGATATGATACTATATGTGGAAAACCCAAAAGGCTCCACTCCAAAACTGCTAGAGCTTGTACAGGAATTCAGTAAAGTGTCAGGATATAAAATCAATGCACAGAAATCAGTTGCATTTCTTTACACCAACAACAAGACAGAAGAAAGAGAAATTAAGGAGTCAATCCCATTTACAATTACACCCAAAACCAT
>ML093180.1:50785-129820 GCA_003697995.1 Taxidea taxus jeffersonii
CCAATTTTCTCAAAGAAATGGAACAAACAATCCTAAAATTTATATGGAACCAGAAAAGACCTCAAATGGCCAAAGGAATATTGAAATAGAAAGCCAAAGTTGGTGGCATCACAATTCCAGCCTTCACGCTCTATTACAAAGCTGTCATCATCAAGACAGTATGGTACTGGCACAAGAACAGACACATAGATCAATGGAACAGAATAGAGAGTCCAAAAATAGACCCTCAACTCTATGGTCAACTAATCTTTGACAAAGCAGGAAAGAATATCCAATGGAAAAAAGACAGCCTCTTCAAAAAATGGTGTTGGGAAAATTGGACAGCCGCGTGCAGAAAAATGAAATTGGACCATTTCCTTATACCACACATGAAAATAGACTCAAAATGGAAGAAGGACCTCAACGTGAGAAAGGAATCCATCAAAATCCTTGACGAGAACACAGGCAGCAACCTCTTCGACCTTAGCCACAGCAACTTCTTCCTAGGAACAACGCCAAAGGCAAGGGAAGCAAGGGAAAAAATGAACTATTGGGACTTCATCAAGATCAAAAGCTTTTGCACAGCAAAGGAAACAGTCAACAAAACCAAAAGACAACTGACAGAGTGGGAGAAGATATTTGCAAACAACATATCAGATAAAGGGCTAGTATCCAAAATCTACAAAGAGCTTAGCAAACTCAACACCCAAAGAACAAATAATCCAATCAAGAAATAGGCAGAGGACATGAACAGACATTTCTGCAAAGAAGACATCCAAATGGCCAACAGACACATGAAAAAGTGCTCCACATCCCTGGGCATCAGGGAAATACAAATCAAAACCACAATGAGATACCACCTCTCACCAGTCATAATGGCTAAAATGAACAAGTCAGGAAATGACAGATGCTGGCGAGGATATGGAGAAAGGGGAACCCTCCTACACTGTTGGTGGGAATGCAAGCTGATGCATCCACTCTGAAAAACAGCATGGAGACTCCTCAAAAAATTGAAAATAGAGCTACCTTATGACCCAGCAATTGCACTACTGGGTATTTACCCTAAAGATACAAACGTAGTGATCCGAAGGCGCACATGTACCCGAATGTTTATAGCAGCAATGTCCACAACAGCCAAGTTATGGAAAGAACCTAGATGTCCATCAACAGATGAATGGATAATGAAGAGGTGGTATATATATACAATGGAATACTATGCAGCCATCAAAAGAAATAAAATCTTACCATTTGCGACGACATGGATGGAACTAGGGCGTATTATGCTTAGCGAAATAAGTCAACTGGAGAAAGACAACTATCACATGATCTCCCTGATATGAGGAAGTGGAGATGAAACAGGGGTGGCGGTTAAGGTGGTAGGAAAAGAAAAAATGAAACAAGATGGGATCAGGAGGGAGACAAACCAAAAGAGACTCTTAATGTCATAAAACAAACTGGAGGGTGGTGGGGTTACATTATATGTTTAAATAAGAAAAGCTTAAATTAAAAAAAAATACTTTAAAGTAAAAAAAAAAAAAAATAGAATGACCAAAAGAATTTCACAAACTGGGGAAGGAAATAAACACCCAGATCCATAAAGCACAAAGAATCTCAAACAGGCTAAACATAAAAAAGATTTTCACTGAGATACATTACAATCAAATTTTCAAAAGTCAAAGACAAAAAAGAATATTGAAAGCAGCAAGATAAAATCAACTTATCTAATACAAGGTAGCCCCAATAAAATTATCAACACACTTCTCAGCAGAAATCTTGATGGTCAGGAGAAAATGAAATGATATATTCAAAAGGCTGTAAGAAAAAAGTGGCAACCAAGAATACCATAACTGGCAAAGAAGTTCTTCAGAAGATCTCTTCAGAAGAAGAGATAAAGACATTTCCAAACAAAAACTGAGGTACATCACCACAAGGCCCACATTACAAGAGATGCTAAATAGAGTTAAAATTGAAACAAAGGAAGCTAATTAGCAACATGAAAACAAATAAAAGTGTAAAACTCACTAGTAAAGACAAATATACCAGAGAACCTGGGTGGCTCAGTAGTTCCTCATCTGCCTTTGACTCAGGTCATGATCCCAGGGTCCTGGGATTGAGCACCACATCGGGCTTCCTGCTCAGTGGGAAGCCTGCTTGTCCCTCTCCCACTCCCACTACTTGTTTGCATTCCCTCTCTCGCTGTCACTCTCTCTCTTTGATAAATAAGTAAAATCTTTTTAAAAAAGGACAAATATATCAATTCAGAATATTCTAACATTGTAATGATGGTGGATAAATAACTTATAACTATAGTATGAGTTAAAAAATATTAAAAATAACTAAAGCTACAAAACTTTACTAAGGAACACAACATATAAAGATGTAAGTTGTAACAAGAATAAAAAAAAATGTGAGGAGGGATGAAAGCACATGATTTGGGGGGAGCCTGGATGGCTCATTTGTTTAAGCATCCGACTCTTGTTTTTAGCCCAAGTCATTATCTCAGAATTGTAATTGAGCCTACATCAGGCTCTGTGCTCAAGAGAGAATCTACTTGAGATTATCTCCCTCTGGCCCTCCCCCCATACTCTCTCTCTCCAATAAATAAATAAATAAATATTTCTTTAAAAGTATATGGTTTTTGTATGCAACCAAAGTTAAGTTGTTATCAGGTTAAAATAAACTGCTATTACTATATAATAATGTTATTTAAGCCTAATGGCAACCATAAAAATTATGCTGGGGTGCCTGGGTTGCTCAATCTTAGGTATCTGACTTTTGATTTTCGGTCAGGATATTATCTCAGAGCCACAGGATCGAGGCCTGTGTCAGACTCCAGGTTCAGCAGAGAGTCTACTTAAGGATTCTCTCCCTCTCTTCCTCTGCTCCTCCCCTTGTTCATGCCCTCCCTCTTTCTTTCCCAAATAAGTAAATAAATCTTTTAAAAAAATAATAATCCTTTAGTGGATACACAAAAGATAAAGATACAGGAATCAAAGCATACTACTACAAAAAAACACATCATCAAATTACAAAGGAAGAAAAGAAGAAAGGAAGAAACAAATGAACTGCAAAATTAAAAAAAAATGGCAATAGGAAGTCCTTACCTATCAATAATTACTTTAAATGTAAGTGAATTAAACTCTCCAATCAAAAGATATATAGTGGCTAAATAGATATTTAAAAAAAGAAAAACCCTACATGCTGCTTAAAGAGACATATGTTAGCTTTAAGGTCACAGATAGGCTGAAAGTGAAATTCTATAAAAAGATATTACATGAAAATGGTAATCAAAAGAGAGCAGATATGCCTATATCAGACAAAATAGTTTTTACATCAAAAACTATAGAATGCTATAGTTTTTAGAATAGAATACTATACTAAAGAAGAATACTATATAATAATAAAGGGGTCAAGTAATTAAAAGGATATAACAATTATAAATATACATACACTCAACATCAGAGCACTTAAATATATAAAGCAATTATTAATAGATGTGAAGGGAGAAATAGACAACAATGAAATAATGATATGGGACAGCAATATCCCACTTTTAGCAATGGACAGATCAACCAGACAGAAAATCAAAAGAAAACATTGGACTTAAACTACATTGTAGGTCAGGAGAACCTGAGAGACATAAAGAACATTCCAGCCAAGAGCATCAGAACATACATTCTTTTCAAGTGCACATGGAACATTCTCTAGGCTAGATCATGTATTAACCCATAAAACTAGTCTTAACAAATTTAACACTTAAATTTAAAAATTTATCTTTTCAACCCATATTATATGTGATGTGAAATCAGAAATAGGAAATTGGAAAATTTACAAATATATTGAAATTAACACACTTCTATACAACCAAGGCATCAAGGAAATTAAAGTAAAAAAAAATCTTAAAACCAATAAAAATGGAAACATAACATACCAAAACTTATGAAATGTAGCAAAAGCAGTTTTAAGAGGAAAGTTAATAGTGATAAACGCTTATATTAATTTTTTTCTTTAAAAAGGAGAAGATTTCAAACAACTTAACTTTATATTTCAAGAAACTGGAAGAATAAACTAAGCCCAAAGTTAGCATAGAGAAGAAAAAATAAAGATGAGAAGAGAAATAAATGAAATGAGAGGGAGAGAGAGGAAGAAAGTGAGAGAGAGAGAATCAACAAAACAAAGATTGGTTTCATAACAAGATAAAACTGGGGTGCCTAGGTGGCTCAGTTGTTGCGTGTCAGATTTCAGCTCAGGTCATGATCACAGGGTTGTGGGATTGAGCCCCACATCAGGCTCCCTGCACGGTGGGAAGCCTGCTTCTCCCTCTCACGCTCCCCCAGCTTGTATTCCCTCTCTTGTTGTCTCTCTCCTCTGTAAAATAAATAAATAAAATCTTTTTTAAAAATTGACAAACTTTTAGCTGGATTAACTTTTTAAAATTCCCAAATAATTACTTTAAAAACTGGAGACATTACAACTACTACCAGAGAAATTACAAAGGAACATAAGAGACTATTATAAACAATTACACATCAGCAAATTGGATAACCTAGAAGAAATGAGTAAATTACTAGAAACATATAAGCTGCCAAGAATAAATCATAAAGAAGTAGAAAATCTGGATAGATCCAGGCTAATCAATAACTAAAAATCACCCAACAAAGAAAAGCACAAGATCAGACGTTTTTCTAGTGAATTCTACCAAACATATTGTTTTACCAAACATTTAAAGAAAAAAATAAAATAAAACAAATCCTTCTCAAACTTTTCCAAAAACTTTTAAGAGGAGGTAATAATCCCAAACTCATTTTGAAGCCAGCATTACCTTGATATCAAAGCCAGAGAAGAATACTACAAGGAAAGAAGAAGCCAATATCCCTGATGAATAGAGATGCAGAAATCCTCAACCAAATCCTATCAAACTGAATCAAGAGCACATTTAAAAGATCATACAGGGGGAGGGGGGGAGTCAAGATGGCAGAGAGGTAGCAGGCTGAGATGACATCAGGTAGCAGGAGATCAGCTAGATAGCTTATCAAACCATTGTGAACACCTACAAATCCAACAGGAGATCAAAGAGAAGAAGAACAATTCTAGAAACAGAAAATCGACCACTTTCTGAAAGGTAGAACCGGTGGAGAAGTGAATCCAAAGCAACGGGAAGATAGACCCTGGGGGGAAGGGCCGGCTCCCGGCAAGCGGTGGAACAACGGAGCACAAAATCAGGACTTTTAAAAGTCTGCTCCACTGAGGGACATTGCTCCAGAGGCTAAACCGGGGTGAAGCCTATGCAGGGTCAGCATGGCCCCAGGTCCTGCAGGGTCACAGAAGGATTGGGGGTTTCTGAGTGTCACAGAGCTCGCAGGTATTAAAGCAGGGAAACTGGCTAGAGAGACAGAGCTGAGGAGTGAGCTCTCAACTCGCGGTTACGTTGAATTGTAATCTGCGACACAGGCCTGTGCTCTGTGAGTGGGGTCCCCATAAGATCCGGGGAGAAACCCCTGTAAGAGCTCAGGGATCCGTGGGGTTCAGAGACTCCAGGCAGAGCTGTTTGGCAGAGACAGAGATGCTTGGTCACAGGCTGGGTGAGCTCGGAACACAGCCAGAGGCCAAGGAGAGGGGAATGACTGATGCTTTCCTCCAAGTGCAGTTGGAGGCCGGGGAGACAGGAGTGATTGAACACTTTTCTCTGAGGCACACTGAGGAGTGGGGCCCCGGGCTCTCAGCTCCTCCAGGACGGAGACTGTGAGGCTGCCATTTTCATTCCCGTCCTCTGGAACTCTATGGAAAGCGTTCGGGAAGAAAAGCTCCTGAAAGCAACCTGAGCAAATTTCTTAGCCTGGCCCCTGGTAAGGGCGGTGTAATTGTGCCTAGGGCAAAGACACTTGAGAATCACTACAACAGGGCCCTCCCCAGAAGATTAACAAGAAATGCAGCCAAGACCAAGTTCATTTACCAAGGAGAACAGTGGAATTCCAGAGGAGGAGAAAGCAAAACATGGAATTCATGGCTTTCTGCCCATGATTCTTTAGTCTTGCAGTTAAATAATTTTTTTAATTTTATTTTTTTTCTTCTGCTAAATTTTTAACTTTTACCCTTTCCTCTTTTAACATTTTTCAACTAGTTTATCTTAATAATACTTTCATTAAAAAAATAATAACATTTTTTTAACCTTCATTCTTATAGTCATATTTTGTCCTTCATTGTATCTGTTATTTTTGGTTTACACATAGGGTATTTTCTTCTAAAAATTTTGGGGTACAACTTCTTCTAATAGATCAAAATATACTCTAAATCTAGCTCTGGGCTTGTTCTAGACTCCAGCCCAAGCAAATTCTCTCCACGTTCTTTTTCATTATTCTCCCAACCAACTTACATTATCAACTCCTTTTTTAGAAATTAAAAAAAATTATTATCTTTATAGGCATATTTCATCCCTTCATTGTATTTACCCTTATATATGTTTTTCATTCTTTAAAATTTTGGTAGTTTCTTCTAAGAGACAAAAATACTCCCAAAATTAAGTGGGTGACCCTGTTCTAGTCTAATACATATATATTTTTTTTCTTTTTTAAATATTTTCTTTAATTTTCTTGTTTTAATTTTTTTTCTGAACTTCTTTTTATCCCCTTCACTCCCGACCCCCCATGATTTGGGGTTGCTTCTGATTTGGCTAAAGCACATTTTCCAGGGGTCTTTGCCACCCTTTTAGTATTTTATTTGCTCCTTCATATATTCTTATCTGGAAAAAATGACAAGGTGGAAAAACTCACCACAAAAAAAAGAACAAAAGCCAATACCAAAGGCTAGGGACCTAATCAATATGGAGATTGGTAATATGTCAGATCTAGAGTTCAGAATGATGATTCTCAAGATTCTAGCCAGGCTCAAAAAAGGCATGGAAGATATTAGAGAAACACTCTCCGGAAGATAAAAGCCCTTTCTGGAGAAATAAAAGAACTAAAATCTAATCAAGTTGAAATCAAAAAAGCTATTAATGAGGTGCAATAAAAAGTGGAGGCTCTTACTGCTAGGATAAATGAGGCAGAAGAAAGAATTACTGATATAGAAGACCAAATGACAGAACAAAGAAGCTGAGCAAAAGAGAGACAAACAAATACTGGACCACGAGGGGGGAATTTGAGAGATAAGTGATAACAGAAGATGAAACAACATTAGAATAACTGGGATTCCAGAAGAAGAAGAAAGAGAGAGGGGAGCAGAAGGTATATTGGAGAGAATTATTGTAGAGAATTTTCCTAATATGGAAAAGGGAACAAGCATCAAAATCCAGGAGATGCAGAGAATTCCCCTCAAAATCAATAAGAATAGGTCCATACCCCATCATCTAATAGTAAAATTTACAATTCTTAGCGACAAAGAGAAAATCCTGAAAGCAGCCCGGGACAAGAAGTCTGTAACATACAATGGTAAAAATATGAGATTGGCAGCAGACTTATCCACAGAAAACTGGCAGGCCAGAAAGAACTGGCATGATATTTTCAGAGCACTAAATGAGAAAAACATGCAGCCAAGGATACTATATCCAGTTAGGCTTCTCATTAAAAATAGAAGGAGAGATAAAAAGCTTCCAGGACAAACAAAAATTGAAAGATTTGCAAACACCAAACCAGCTCTATAGGAAATATTGAAAGGGGTCCTCTAAGCAAAGAGAGACCCTAAAAGTAGTAGATCAGAAAGAAACAGAGACAATAAACAGTAACAGTCACCTTACAGGCAATACAAAGGCACTAAAATCATATCTCTCAATAGTTAACTGGAATGTAAGTGGGCTAAATGCCCTAATCAAAAGACACAGGGTTTCAGAATGGATAAAAAAAAATGCATCAATATGCTGCCTACAAGAAACTCATTTTAGACCCGAAGACACCTCCAGATTGAAAGGGAGGGGGTGGAAAACAATTTACCATGCTAATAGACATCAGAAGAAAGCTAGGGTGGCAATCCTTATATCAGATCAATTAGATTTTAAGTCAAAGACTATAATAAGAGATGAGGAAGGACACTATATCATACTCAAAGGGTCCGTCCAACAAGAAGATTTAACAATTTCAAATATCTATGCCCCTAACATGGCAGCAGCCAACTATACAAACCAATTAATAATAATATCAAAGAAACACATCGACAATAATACAATAATAGTAGGGGACTTTAACACTCCCCTCAATGAAATGGACAGATCACCCAAGCAAAAGATCAATAAGGAAATAAAGACCTTAAATGACACACTGGACCAGATGGACATCACAGATATATTCAGAACATTCCATCCTAAAGCAACAGAGTACACATTCTTCTCTAGTGCACATGGAACATTCTCCAGAATAGATCGCATCCTGGGTCATAAATCAGGTCTCAACTGGTATCAAAAGATTGGAATCATTCCCTGCATAGTTCCAGACCACAATGCTGTGAAGCTAGAATTCAGTCACCAGAGGAAATTTGGAAAGAACACATACATGGAAACTAAACAACATCCTTCTAAAGAATGAATGGGTCAACCAGGAAATTAAAGAAGAATTGAAAAAATTCATGGAAACAAATGAATATGAAAACACACCAGTTCAAAATCTGTGGGACACAGCAAAGGCAGTCCTGAGAGGAAAATATATAGCAATACAAGCTTTTCTCAAGAAACAATAAAGGTCTCAAATACACAATGTAACCCTACACCTAAAGGAGCTGGAGAAAGAACAACAAAGAAAGCCTAAACCGAGCAGGAGAAGAGAAATAATCAAGGTCAGAGCAGAAATCAATGAAATAGAAACCAAAAGAACAACAGAACAAATCAACAAAACTAGGAGCTGGTTGTTTGAAAGAATTAATAAGATTGATAACCCCCTGGCCAGACTTATCCAAAAGAAAAGAGAAAGGACCCAAATAAATAAAATCATGAATGAAAGAGGAGCGATCACAACCAACACCAAAGAAATACAAACAATTATAAGAACATACTAGGAGCAACTCTACGCCAACCAATTTGACAATCTGGAAGAAATGGATGCTTTCCTAGAGACATATAAACTACCACAACTGAACCAGGAAGAAATAGAAAACCTGAACAGATCTATAACCAGTAAGGAGATTGAAACAGCCATCAAAAATATCCAAAGAAACAAAAGCCCAGGGCCAGACGGCTTTCCAGGGGAATTCTACCAAACATTTAAAGAAGAATTAATACCTATTCTCCTGAAACTGGTCCAAAAAATAGAAATGGAAGGAAAACTTCCAAACTCATTTTATGAGGCCAGCATCGCCTTGATCCCCAAACCAGACAAGGATCCCATCAAAAAAGAGAATTACAGACCAATATCCTTGATGAACACAGATGAGAAAATTCTCACCAAAATACTAGCCAATAGGATCCAACAGTACATTAAAAGGATTATTCACCACAACCAAGTGGGATTTATTCCAGGGCTGCAAGTTTGGTTCAACATCCACAACTCAATCACTGTGATACAATACATTATTAAAAGAAAGAACAGAACCACAGGATACTCTCAATAGATGCTGAAAAAGCATTTGACAAAATACAGTATCCCTTCCTGATGAAAACTCTTCAAAGTGTAGGGATAGAGGGCACATACCTCAATATTGTCAATGCTATCTATGAAAATCCACCACAAATATCATTCTCAATGGAGAAAAATTGAAAACTTTTCCGCTAAGGTCAGGAACACGGCAGGAATGTCCGCTATCACCACTGCTACTCAACATAATACTAGAAGTCCTAGCCTCAGCAATCAGACAACAAAAAGAAATTAAAGGGATTCAAATTGGTTAAGAAGAAGTCAAAGTATCACTCTTTCCAGATGATATGATACTGTATGTGGAAAACCCAAAAGACTCCACTCCAAAACTGCTAGAACATATACAGGAATTCAGTAAAGTGTCAGGATATAAAATCAATGCACAGAAATCAGTTGCATTTCTTTACGCCAACAATAAGACAGAAGAAAGAGAAATTAATGAGTCAATCCCATTTATAATTGCACCCAAAACCATAAGATACCTTGAAATAAACCTAACCAAAGAGGCAAAGAATCTATACTCAGAAAACTATAAAGTACTCATGAAAGAAACTGAGGAAGACACAAAGAAATGGAAAAATGTTCCATGCTCATGGATTGGAAGAACAAATATTATGAAAATGTCTATGCTACCTAATGCAATCTACACATTTAATGCAATCCCTATCAAAATCCCATCCACCTTTTTCAAAGAAATGGAACAAACAATCCTAAAATTTATATGGAACCAGAAAAGACCTCGAATAGCTAAAGAAATATTGAAAAAGAAAGTCAAAGTTGGTGGCATCACAATTCCGGGCTTCAAGCTCTATTACAAAGCTGTCATCATCAAGACAGTATGGTACCCACACAAAAACAGAAACATAGATCAGTGGAACAGAAGAGAGAGCCCAGAAATAGACCCTCAACTCTATGGTCAACTAATCTTCGACAAAGCAGGAAAGAATGTCCAATGGAAAAAAGACAGTCTCTTCAACAAATGGTGTTGGGAAAATTGGACAGCCGCATGCAGAAAAATGAAATTGGACCATTTCCTTACACTACACATGAAAATAGACTCAAAATGGATGAAGGACCTCAATGTGAGAAAGAAATCCATCACAATCCTTGAGAATACAGGCAGCAACCTCTTCAACCTTAGCCACAGTAACTTCTTCCTAGGAACATCGCCAAAAGCAAGGGAAGCAAGGGAAAAAATGAACTACTGGGACTTCATCAAGATCAAAAGCTTTTGCACAGCAAAGGAAACAGTCAACAAAACCAAAAGACAACTGACAGAATGGGAAAAGATCTTTGCAAACGACATATCAGATAAAGGGCTAGTATCCAAAATCTATAAAGAGCTTAGCAAACTCAACACCCAAAGAACAAATAATCCAATCAAGAAATGGGCAGAAGACATGAACAGACATTTCTGCAAAGAAGACATCCAAATGGCCAACAGACACACGAAAAAATGCTCCACATCACTCTGCATCAGGGTGATACAAATCAAAATCACAATGAGATACCACTCACACCAGTCAGAATGGCTAAAATGAACAAGTCAGGAAATGACAGATGCTGGCAAGGATGTGGAGAAAGGGGAACCCTCCTACACTGCTGGTGGGAATGCAAGCTGGTGCAACCACTTTGGAAAACAGCATGGAGGTTCCTCAAAAAGTTGAAAATAGAGCTGCCCTATGACCCAGCAATTGCACTACTGGGTATTTACCCTAAAGATACAGATGTAGTGATCTGAAGGAGCACCTGCATCTGAATGTTTATAGCAGCAGTGTCCATAAGAGCCAAACTATGGAAAGAACCTAGATGTCCATCAACAGATGACTGGATAAAGAAGAGGTGGTGTGTGTATATATATATATATATTTGTATATATATATATAGTATTATTGTATATATTGTATATATATACATATATACATATACACATATATATGTATATATATACATATATATGTGTATATGTATATATATACAATGGAATATTATGCAGCCATCAAAAGAAATGAAATCCTGCCATTTGTGACGACATGGATCAAACTAGAGGGTATTATGCTTAGTGAAATAAGCCAATTGGAGAAAGACAACTATCATATGATCTCCCTGATATGAGGAAGTGGAGATGCAACGTGGGGGGCTTGGGGGATAGGAAAAGAATAAATGAAACAAGATGGGATCAGGAGGGAGACAAACCATAGGAGACTCCTAACTCACAAAACAAACTGAGGTGGGGGTTGGGGGTGGGGTGTCAGGAGAGGGTGATGGGGTTATGGACATTGTGGAGGTTATGTGCTATGGTGAGTGCTGTGAAGTGTGTAAACCTGGCGATTCACAGACCTGTACGCCTGGGGCTAATAATACATTATATGGTTATAAAAAAATAAAAAATTTTAAAAAATAAAAATAGAAATAAAAGATCATACACTATGACCAAGTGGGATTTATCCTGGATGCACGGTTGGTACAACATAGGCAAATCAGTAAGTGTGATATAGCACATTACCAAAAGAAAGATTAAAAATCATATGATCTTCTAAATAGACACAGAAAAAGCATTTGACACAATTCAACAGTCTTTATGATAAAAACTGTCAAAAACAGTTATAGAAGAATAGGACATCATCACAATAAAGACCAGATATGACCAGCCCACTGTTATCAGATTAAATAATAAAAAGCTGAAAGGTTTTCCTCTAAGACAGGAAATAAGACAAGCATGACCATACTTTCCACTTTTATTCAGCATAATACTGGAAGTTTTAGCTACTTAGCTTAGTAATTGGATAAGGAAAAAAAGAGGCATCCAAATTAGAAGGAAGAAGTAGAATAGTTTCCATTCACAGATGACATGATCTTATATACAAAAACCTCTAGGGGTGCCTGGGTTGCTCAGTCAGTTAAACGGCTGATTTTGGCTCAGATCATGATCGCAGGGTCCTGGGACAGAGCCCCACATCTGGATCCTGCTCATTAAGGAGCCTGGTTCTCCCTCTCCCTCTATCTGCTGCTCCCCCTACTTGAGCTCTGTCAAATAAATAAAATCTTAACAAAAACAAAAGCAAAAGCAAAAAAAAAAAAAAAAAACAAAAAACCTCTTAAGATACCACCAAGAAGTATTACAACAAAAACAAATTCACTAAAGTTACAGGATAAAAATCAACATACAGAAATCAGTTGCATTTCATGCACTAAAAATGAACTATTAAAAAATTACAGAAAACAATCTCATTTGATAAAGCACCCAAAACAACAGAGTACTTAATAATAATTTAGCAAAGGAGATGAGAGATCTGTATTCTGGGCATTATAAAGCATTAATAAAGAAATTGAAGAATAATAAATAAGCAAATAAATGAAAGGATATCTTATGTTCACAGACTGAAGATTAATATTGCTAAAATGTCCAGATACAACCCATATGATTTACCAAGTCAATGCAATCCCAATCAAAATTCCAATGGCATTTTTCAAAGAAAGAAAAAACAATCCCACAATTCTTTTATAGAACCTTTTATAAAATTCTTTTATAGAACCACAGAAGACTCCCAATAGTCAAAAGTCTTTTTTTTTAAAGATTTTTATTTATTTATTTCACAGACAGATCACAAATAGGCAGAGAGGCAGGCAGAGAGAGAGGGGGAAGCAGGCTCCACGCCCAGCAGAGAGCCCGATGCCGGGCTCAATCCCAGGACCCTGAGATCATGACCCGAGCCAAAGGCAGCGGCTTAACCCACTGAGCAATCCAGGCACCCCCAATTGTCAAAAGTCTTGAGCAAGAAGGACAAAAGTGGAAACATCACACTTCCTAATTTCAAACTGTATAACAAAATGTTAGCATTCAAAACAGTACAGTACTGCCATAAAAGTAGCCACATAGGTATAGAACAGAAATAGAGAGCCCAGAAATAAACCCAGGCATATACAGTCAACTAATCTCCAAGAAGGATTTCCACACAAATGTGGAAAATATAGTCTCTTCAATAAATGGTGCTGGGACAACTGGATAATTGCATGCAAAAGGATGAAACCGAACCTTTATATTATACAATAAACAAAAATCAACTTAAGATGAATTAATGACTTAAATGTAAAACTTGAAAGTGTAAAACTCCTAGAAGCAAATATAGGGGGAAAGTTTCTTGATGTGGCTCTTGGTAATGCTTCTTTGGATATAGCAGCAATGAAAGCAAAAACAGACAAATGGGATTACATCAAACTAAAGAATTTTTGCACAACAAAAGAAACAATCAACAAAATGAAAAGCAACCTACAGGATGGGAGAAAATATTGGCAAAATGTATGAATGTGATAATGGGTTGATATCCAAATTATATAAAGAACTCATGCAACTCAACAGCAAAAACTTTAAAAAACAATAAAAAAACTCTTCAATTAAAAATGGACAAAGGGTGAATAGATATTTCTTAAGAAAAAATATACAAATGACTTTAGGTATATGTACAAGTACTCAACATCATTAATTATAGGGAAATGTAAATCAAAACCACAAATATATTACTTCACACCTTTTAGAATGGCCATTATTAAAACATAAATACATAAAATTACACATATATGGCAAGTGTTAATGAGGATGTGGAGAAAAGGGAATCCTTGTGTGTTGTAGGTAGGGATGTAAACTGATACAGCCATTATGGAACACAGTATGTTCCCTCAGAAAATGAAAAATAAGACTACCATATGTTCCAGCAACCCCTCTCTGTGTATTTATCTACAGGAATTGAAACTAGGACCTCAGATACCTACAATCCCATGTTCATCAGTGTTATTCATTATAGTCAAGAATATGGACTGTATGTCCATCAGTAGAGAACTGATAAAATGTGCAATATATATACAATAAAATATTATTCAGCCTTAAAAGAGAAAAAATCCTGCCATTTGTAATAACACGGAGTATGGGACAATATGCTAAATGAAATGAGCCAGATACAGAAAAACATTTTATTCTCTTACTTATACTTGGATTCTAAAATAATCAAACTGATAGAAGCAAAGAGTAAAATAATGGTTTTCAGAGACTGGTGGAAGAGGAAAAGGGGGAGTTGGTGGTCAAAAGGTATAAATTTTCAGTTTTGCAAGGTAAATTTTGCATTAACAAAATTATATTGTATACTTAAATTTTGCTAAAAGGATAGATCTTACATTAAATGTTCTCAGAACAAAATAATAATAAGGATGATGATGATGATGATGATGATGTTGGTGAAACAGAAAAAGGTTGGTGGAAACTGGGTGGTGATGAATATGTTTATGGTTTGATAGTGGTGACTGTTTCCCAAGTGTACACTTATCATCAAAATAATCTGATTGTATATATTAAATATGTTTGACTTTTTACATGTCAATCATACCTCAATAAAGTGATTTATTTTAAAAAGCTCATCTTTTAATTTAAAAACAGAATAATCTGCCCTGAAAACTATAGCAGTGTGTTGAAATACTCTTTCACTATGTTTCTGTGGCATTAGTTCTATGAAAAACAAAAAAGCTCACTCTATTGAACATAGAAAATATTTTCCCATTCTTCTAGGATTTACTCAATATATACTTACCTTTCAAACACACTGCTGACAAAATATATATATAAATGTATGTATATTTATATATATTTTTTATATATGTGTATATATGTGTATGTGTATTTTATATATAAAAATATATATGTACACATATATGTTTGTATATAAAAACACATTTTTTATATTTATATATTTTATATATTTTACATGTATATATTATGTGTATATACATATACACATATACATATACAATATATATATATATACATATTTTTAAGTGCTCTAACTTCATTGTCTTCTAGTGGATTGCTTCTATTTAGGAGGTGGTATAGCTTGAAGATTATGAGACCATGTATAACTCATGGGAACAGTTAGCCCGGGATTGAATCCTGGCTCATTAGCTATGAGTAAATCTACTGATGTTTTTATCAGCCTTCATATTCTCATCTCTTTCAGCTTATCTTGTAAGTTCTTTGGTTAGGGAATTTGATTCCCCATTTTTCTTCATACTACTCAGATTGAAGAATCTATTTAGCACAAGATCACTCGGCTAGTAAGTAGCAGAAGCAAAATTCTATCCAGTCTATGTAATCCTGCTTTCATTCTTTCATTTAATCATTACCAACCTCTTTGTGAGGTATTATCATTAATTTATAAATATTAAAACTGAAGATAAGCAAAATTATGTAGTTTATTTAATAATAGTCTTGAAGGAGAAAATTTAGGCTACTACTCTAACTTCATAAAACTTCCAATCCACATACTTTCCTACTCTTCTGGGGAAGCTGATATTCAACCACATGGTATACAACTCCATTCACTTATCTCTCAATACACTTTTTAATCCATTTTTTCTTCTCATCTGTCTTTAGGTTAATCTTTCTCCCTCTCTCACTTCTCCTCTCTTGTTCTCCCCCGTTCTCCTCTTCATCTCCTTTTCAAGACCTTCTGTGCTCTGATTTCAAGCTTCAAGTAATCTTTGAATAACTTCAAAGATAAATAAGGTAACTTCAGGTTATCTTCAATTATTCTTTCCTTACATTTTCAGTCCTTCTTCTCAGCCTACTTTGATGTTAGGTATTATGCTAGGGATTGGTAATGAAATAGAGAGCATCCCTGCCCTCCTCAAAGGGCTCATGGCCTAGAGGAACTGACAAATGCTAACTAAATAATTACATAAATATATAACTACAATGAGGATGTGTGATATAAATAAAAATAATTGGAAGTTAAGAATAGGTTGATCAGGAGGCTGGGATGAAGATGGCGGAGTAGTAGCAGACTGAAATGACATCAGGTCCCAGGAGTTTAGCTAGTTATCAAACCATTCCAAACACCTACAAACTCAATAGGAGATGGAAGAGTAGAAAAGCAGCAATTCTAGGAACACAAAATCGACCACTTTCTGAAAGGTAGTTCACTTCTAAAAGAAATGAATCCAAAGCAACAGGAAGATAGATCACAGGGAGAGGGGCTGGCTCCCAGCAAGTGGTGGAGCAGCAGAGCACAAAGTCAGAACTTTTAGAAGTCTGCTCCACTGGGGGACATTACTCCAGAGGCTAACCGGGGGAGGAGCCCTCATGGGACACTGTGGTCTCAGGTCCCACAGGGTCACAGAAAGACCAGGGCTGTCTGAGTGTGGCAGAGCTCCCAGGTATTAGAGTGGGGAAGCCAGCTACAGAGACAGAGCCAAGGAGTGAGCTTTCAGATCACCATTACCTTAAACCATGATCCAAGGCACAGTCGGGGCATTATGCTTTGAGCAGAGACGCCAGAGGTGGCAGATCCAGAGAGACCCCCCTCCTTCCTCCTCCAGGAGGAGTGGCACAGGAATGTGTGACAGGAATGTGGTGGGTTTGGAGACTCCAAAGGGGCCATATGCCAGAGATAGAAATGCTCAGTCTCAGGCCAGATGAGCACGGAGCATGGCTGGAGACCAGGGAGACAGGAGGGACTGACTGCTTTTCTCTGATGGCACACTGAGGGGTGGGCCCCAAGCTCTCGGCTTCTCCAGGCCAGAGATTGGGAGGCTTCCATTTTTGTTCCCATTCTCCAGAGTTCTACGGAAAGTGTTCAGGGAATAAAAGCTCCAAGAGTGAACCAGAGCAGATTACTTAGCCTGGCCCCTGGCAAGGGCAGAGCAATTCCATCTCAATCAAAGATATTTGATACTCACTGCAACAGGCTGCTCCCCCAGAAGATCATCAAGAACATCCAGCCAAGACCAACCTCCACCAATCAACATCCAGCCAAGACCAAGCCCACCAATCAAGCAGAACTCCAGAGCTAGGGTAAAGCAATGAATAGAATTCATGGCTTTTTCCCCATGATCCTCTGTTCATGCAAAGGAAAATTATTCTTAATTTTATTTTTTTCTTATTCAATTTTTTTAACTTTTCCTCTTTCCTAATTAACATTTTTAAGTAGTTTATCTTAACAACACCTTTCTTTAAAAAATTCCTTTTAAACCTTCATTGTTATAGTCATATTTTATCCCTTCATTGTATTTAACCTTATCTTTTGTATACATCAATGTTTTTATTTTCTTTAAAATTTTGGTATACAATTTCTTCTAATAGATCAAAATATATCCAAAATCTAGCACATGGGTTTGTTCTAGTCTCCAGCCCGAGCACATTCTTTCCTTTTTTCTTTTCTATTTCCAACCAACTTATCTTAAAATTCCTTTTTTAGAATTTTTTTTAAAGTTTCATCTTTACAGTCATATTCCATTCATTCATCATGTTTACCATTATTCTTATATAAGTTTTTCTTTCTTTAAAATTTTGGGAGGTAGTTTCTTCTAAGAGACCAGATACACCCAAAATCAAGTGGGTGGCTCTGTTCTATTCCCCAGTTTAATATATATATTTATATATATTTTTAATTTCTTTTTTCTCCCCCCGGATTTGGGTCTCTTCTGATTTGGTTAGCATACATTTTTCTGGGGTCTTTACCACCCTTTAATTATTTTACTCTCTCATTCATATGTTCTTATCTGGATAAAATGACAAGGTGGAAAAATTCACCACAAAAAAAAAAAAAGAACAAGAGGCAGCACCAATGGCTAGGGACATAATCAATACAGACATCCATAATATGTCAGAACTACAGTTCAGAATGATAACTGTCAAGGTGCCAGCTGGGCTCAAAAAAGGCATGGAAGATATTAGAGAACACTGTCTGGAGAAATAAAAGCGCTTTCTGGGGAAATAAC
The DNA here is from genome assembly GCA_003697995.1 of Taxidea taxus jeffersonii. Lineage (NCBI taxonomy): Eukaryota > Metazoa > Chordata > Mammalia > Carnivora > Mustelidae > Taxidea > Taxidea taxus. The sequence goes on from ML093180.1 coordinate 69,082, forward strand.
TAAAATGTAACCAAGCTGAAATCAAAACAGTTATTAATGAGGTGCAATAAAAAAAAATGCATCCTCTTACTGCTAGGATAAATGAGACAAAAGAGAGAATTAGTGATATAGAAGACCAAATGATGGAGAACAAAGGAGCTGAGCAAAAGAGAGACAAACAACTACTGGACCACAAGGGGAAATTCAAGAGATAAGTGATACCATGAGATGAAACAATATTAGAATAATTGGTATCCCAGAAGAAGAAAGAGAGAGAGGGGCAGAAGGTATATTGGAGCAAATTATAATAGATAATTTCCCTAATGCAGCAAAGGGAACAAGCATCAAAATCCAGGAGGCACAGAGAACCCCCTCAAAATCAAAAATAGGTCCATACCCTGTCATCTAATAGTAAAACTTAGAAGTCTTAGTGACAAAGAGAAAATCCTGAAAGCACCTCGGGACAAGAAGACTGTAACTAACATACCCTGGTAGAAATATAAGATTGGCAGCAGACCTATCCACAAAGACCTGGCATGCCAGAAAGGACTGGCATGATATATTCACAGCACTAAATGAGAAAAATATGCAGCCAAGAATACTATATCCAGCTAGGCAGTCACTGAAAATAGAAGGAGAGATAAAAAGCTTCCAGGACAAACAAAAACTAAAAGAATTTGCAAACACCAAACCATCTGTACAGGAAACACTGAAAGGGATCCTCTAAGCAAAGAGAGGACCTAAGAGAGAACATAAAAGTATTAAACCAGAAAGGAACAGAGACAATATACAGTAACAGTCACCTTACAGGCAATACAATGACACTAAATTCATATCTCTCAATAGTTACCCTGAGTGTAAATGAGCTAAATGCCCCAATCAAAAGACATAGGGTATCAGAATGGATAAAAAAACAAGACCCATCAATATGCTACCTATAAGAAACCCATTTTAGTCCCAAAGACACCTCCAGATTTAAAGGGAGGGGTGAAAAAAAACTTTACCATACTAATAGACATCAAAAGAAAGCTGGGGTGGCCATCCTTATATCAGATAAATTAGATTTTAAGTCAAAGACTATAATGAGATGAGGAAGGATACTACGTCATACTTAAAGGTTCTGTCCAACAAGAACATCTAACAATTTTAAATACCTATGCCCCTAACATGGGAGCAGTCAACTGTATAAACCAATTAATAACAAAATAAAAGAAACACATCAACAATAATACAATAATACTCAGGGACATTAACACCCCCCTCACTGAAATGGACAGATCATCCAAGCAAAAGATCAATAAGGAAATAAAGGCCTTAAATGACACACTAGATCAGATGGCCATTACAGATATATTCAGAGCATTCCATTCCAAAGCAACAGAATACACATTCTTCTCTAGTGCACATGGAACATTCTCCAGAATAGATCACATCCTGGGTCACAAATCAGGTCTCAACTGGTACCAAAAGACTGGGATCATTCCTAGCAAACTTTCAGACCACAATGCTCTGAAGCTAGAACTCAATCACAAGAGGAAAGTTGGAATGAACTCAAATATATGGAGGCTAAAGTGCAGGCTACTAAAGAATGAATGGGTCAACCAGGAAATTAAAGAAGAATTGAAAAAATTCATGGAAACAAATGAAAATGAAAACACAACTGTTCAAAATCTGCGGGACACAGCTAAGACAGTGCTGAGAGGAAAGTATATAGTGATACAAGCCTTTCTCAAGAAACAAGAAAGGTCTCAAGTATACAACCTAACCCTAAACCTGAAGGAGCTGGAAAAAGAACAGCAAAGAAAGCCTAAATCCAGCAGGAGAAGAGAAATAATAAAGATCAGAGCAGAAATCAATGAAATAGAAACCAAAAGAACAGTAGAACAAATCAATGAAACTACGAGCTGGTTCTTTGAAATAATTCATAAAATTGACAACCCCCTGGCCAGAATTATCAAAAAGAAAACAGAAGAGACACAAATAAATAAAATCATGAATGATAGAGGAGAGATCACAACCAACACCAGAGAAATACAAAGAGTTATAAGAACATATTATGAGCAACTATACGCCAGCAAATTTGACAATCTGGGAAATATGGATGCGTTCCTAGAGACATATAAACTACCAAAACTCAACCAGGAATAAACAGAAAACCTGAACAGACCCATGACCAGCAAGGAGATTGAAGCAGTTATCAAAATCTCCCAACAAACAACAGCCCACGGCAAGACGGCTTCCCAGGGGAATTCTACCAAACATTTAAAGAAGAAATAATACCTATTCTCCTGAAACTGTTCCAAAAACTAGAAATGGAAGGAAAACTTCCAAACTCATTCTTTGAGGCCAGCATTACCTTGATCCCAAAACCAGAAAACGACCCCATCAAAAAAGATAATTACAGACCAATATCCTTGATGAACACAGATGCAAAAATTCTTAGCAAAATACTACCAATAGGATCCAACAGTACATTAAAAGGATTATTCACCACGACCAAGTGGCATTTATTCCTGGGCTACAAGTTGGTTCAACATCTACAAATCAGTCAATGGGATGCAGTACATTAATAAAAGAAAGAACAAGAACCATATAATAATCTCAATAGATGCTAAAAAAGCATTTGACAAAGTACAGCATCCTTTCTTGATCAAAACTCTTCAAAGTGTAGGGAGAGAGGGTACATTCTTCAATATTGTCAAAGCCATCTGTGAAAAACCCACAGCAAATATCATTCTCAATGGGGAAAAACTGAAAGCTTTTCTCCTATGGTTAGGAACATGGCAGGGATGTCCACTATCACCACTGCTCTTCAACATAGTACTAGATGTTCTAGCCTCAGCAATCAGACAACAAAATATAAAAGGCATCGGAATAGGCAAAGAAGAAGTCAAACTCTCACTCTTTGCAGGTATTTTGATAATTTATATGGATTACCCATAATACTCCACTCCAAAAGTGCTAGAATTCATACAGGAATTCAGTAAAGTGTCAGGATATAAAATCAAGGCATAGAAATCAGTTGCATTTCTATATACCAAGAGCAAGACAGTAGAAAGAGAAATGGAGTCAATCTCATTTACTATTGTACCCAAAACCACAGGATACCTAGGAATAAACCTAACCAAAGAGGCAAAGAATCTATACTCAGAAAACTGTAAAGTACTCATGAAAGAAATTGAGGAAGACACAAAGAAATGGAAAAATGTTCCATGCTCATGGATTGGGAGAACAAATATTGTGAAAATGTCTATGCTACCTAAAGCAATCTACACATTTAATGCAATCCCTATCAAAATTCCATCTATTTTTTTTTCAAAGAAATGGAACAAATAATCCTAAAATTTATATGGAACCAGAAAAGACCTCGAATAGCCAGAAGAATGTTGAAAAAGAAAGCCAAAGTTGGTGGCATCACAATTCCAGACTTCAAGCTCTATTACAAAGCTGTCGTCATCAAGACAGTATGGTACTGGCACAAAAGTAGACACACAGATCAATGGAACAGAATAGAGGGCCCAGAAATACACCCTCACCTCTATGGTCAACTAATCTTTGACAAAGCAGGAAAGAATGCCCAATGGAAAAAAGACAGCCTCTTCAACAAATGCTGTTGGGAAAATTGGACAGCCACATGCAGAAAAATGAAACTGGACTATTTCCTTACACCACACACAAAAATAGACTCCTAATGAATGAAAGACCTCAGTGTGAGACAGGAATCCATTAAAATCCTGAGGAGAACACAGGCAGCAACCTCTTTGACCTCAGCCACAACAACTTCTTCCTAGAATAATCACAAAGGCAAGGGAATCAAGAGCAAAAATGAACTATTGGGACTTCATCAAGATCAAAAGCTTTTGCACAGCAAAAGAAACAGTCAACAAAACCAAAAGACAACTGACAGAATGGGAGAAGATATTCGCAAATGACATATCAGATAAAGGGCTAGTATCCAAAATCTATAAAGAAATTATCCATATCAACACCCAAAGAACAAATAATCCAATCAAGAAATGGGCAGAAGACATGAACAGACATTTCTGCAAAGAAGACATCTAAATGGCCAACAGACACAAGAAAAAGTGCTCTAAATGTCCATCAACAGATGAATGGGTAAAGAAGCTGTGATATATACACATATACATACATGCAATGGAACACTATGCAGCCATCAAAGAAATGAAATCTTGCCATTTGCAACAACGTGGATGGAACTAGAGGGCATTATGCTGAGCAAAATAAGTCAGTCAGGGAAAGCCAATTATCATATGATCTCCCTGATATGAGGAATTTGAGAGGCAGGGTGGGGAGTTTGGGAGGTAGGGAAGGAAAAAAAAAGAAACAAATGGGACGGGAGGGAGACAAATCATAAGAGATTCTTAATCTCACAAAACAAACAGGGTTGCTTGTGGGGGATATGGAGAGGGTGGTTGTGTTATGGACACTGGGGAGGGTATGTGATATAGTGAGTGCTGTGAAATATGTAAGCCTGACGATTCACAGACCTGTACCCGTGAGGCAAATAATACATTATATGTTAATAATAATAATTAATTAAAAAAAAAAAACAAAGAATAGGTAGGTCAGGCATACCACTGGGCAACTGGGTGCAAATCAGGGCAACTGGGTGCAAATCAAGACAACTAAATGCAGTGCAGTCAAGCAAGCTCCAGGAAATTTACAGGATTCTCAGGGAGGGCTTTGGATTTCCACAGATCATGAAATTGAAAGTTTAGAGGTAACCATATCCAGATCATATCTTACCAGGTCTTGAGTAAGCATCAGGATTATAATTACATGGAACTTAGAGTAAGAGGCAGGAGACAGAAATCTAAAAATAAGCCAAAGGGAAGAAATGGACTTTACCCTGAAAATAATGAGTTAAAGCACTCAGTATGAAATTAAATATGACTCACAAAACAGCCTGAAAGGCAAAGAGGAGGTCCATGTAGTCAGAAAGAGAATATATATTGTGTTTATCTATAGAACAGGAGTGTAGAAAAATTAGAATCTGCAAAAGAATGATCAGAATTAAATTGCAAAATCTTTGGCACACTCCTATGTATTTTAAAAATTTATTAAAAGAGGTATATGACCTATAGACTAAGTGTGATAACCAGCCCAATAACTAAGTGTGATACAAGGAATGCCTTAAAATGCATAACTCTTTCAATAGAGTAGCTGTAGTCTAAATCAACAGTGCTGATCATTTTTTTTCCTTTGAAGCCTAAAGCCTTTCTTTCAGGAAAGAACTAATAATGTACAGTTATTTTAGTCAATATGAGTTATGGTGAAAAGAAACTCTGTAGTCTTGAGAAACACAAAAATAAATGCTAACTTTTGAGAAGCCTGAGACCATGGCTCTATATGTATTTAGAAGTGAACAATGTAAGGTGAATTCATATAAAATATGTTGGAAAGATTGCCAGAATATATTGTAGAATAAAAACAAAAGTTGCAGCATGGTAGGTATAGTGACATCATATATATTTAAAAAAAAAAACAAGCACACAATACATTAGATCTACCCTGAGAACACATAAATATATTAAAGCTTAGGAAACGGTCTAAAGAAAACACCAATGCCACAGTACTTGCTATCTCTGAAAACAGATGCAAAAATTCTCACCAAAATACTAGCAAATAGGATCCAATAGTACATTAAAAGGATTGTTCACCATGACCAAGTAGCATTTATTCCTGGGCTGCCAAGTTGGTTCAACATCCACAAATCAATCAATGTAATACAATACATTAATAAAAGAAAGGACAAGAACCATATGATACTCTCAATAGATGCTGAAAAGCATTTGACAAAGTACAGCATCCTTTCTTGATCAACACTCTTCAAAGATAGGGATAGAGGATATATACCTCAATATCATCAAAGCCATCTATGAAAAACTCACAGCAAATATCATTCTCAATGGGGAAAAACTGAGAGCTTTTCTCCTAAGGTTAGGAACATGGCAGGGATGTCCACTATCACCACTGCTCTTCAACATGGTACTAAACATCCTAGCCTCAGCAATCAGACCACAAAAAAATAAAAGGCATCCAAATAGGAAAATAAGAAGTCAAACTCTCACTCTTTGCAGATGATATGATAATTTATGTGGAAAACCCAAAATACTCCACTACAAAAGTGCTAGAACTCATACAGGAATTCAGTAAAGTGTCAGGATATAAAATCAATGCACAGAAATCAGTTGCATTTCAATACACCAACAGCAAGACAAGATTCCAGAATGGGGTGATGACCACTTTTTTTTATAATAGCCTAATTGTGTATTACTTATAAAACTTTGTGCTAATCAAAAATTCAAATTCTTAATTTTTGTTGAAAAATGACATTAATCAAACATTTATTACTCTATTAGATTCTAAGTGTCAATCAAATAATTACTTTGGAATCTAAAAGAAGAAATAATCCTTCTTTTCTTTCCTTTTTTTTTAAATATTTTATTTATTTATTTGACAGACAGAGATCACAAGCAGGCAGAGAGGTGGGGGCGGGGGGGGGGTAAGCAGGCTCCCCACTGAGTAGAGAGCCTGATGCGGGGCTCGATTCCAGGAAACTCGGATCATGACCCAAGCCAAGGCAGAGGCTTTAACCCACTGAGCCACCCAGGTGCCCCTCTTTTTTCATTTTTATTTAAATTCCAGATAGTTAATATATGGTGTAATATTAGTTTCAGGTGTACAATTCAACAAATCACCACTTAACACACAACACCCGTGCTCATCACTAGTACACTCCTTAATCCCCATCACCTACTTAACCCATCCTCCACCCACATCCTGCCCGTGATAACTATCAGTTTGTTCTCTACCAGGGCTCTCTTTTTTAGTGGAGTTTAGAGTAAAACAAACAAACAAACAAACAAATCAGTGTTAACTTTGGCTGTTCACTCACATTAAGAAAGTGGTTTAAACTGTCTAAGCTTTTGTTTTATTCCCTTTAGGATGTGGAAATAAAACCTACACCCATCATACCAGATTGATTTAATATAGCTTTATGACATATTTTAATAATTGGTGGGACAGATCTCATATCACAGTTTCCTTGCTAATACTACTTTTACCTTTATACATCCTACAATCTATTCTCGATGAACAAAAGGAAGCTACACTTCCTAAAACAGAATACTCTATAGTATACACACATGTATCAGATAGTTATTCTTCCCACAAATATTTATTAATCATCTAGTGTACTTCAGATTCTGAGGTAGGCTTTGGTCATGTCTTACCAGGAATATATGGCATTATAAAAAATCTTAAACAAGTTAAAGCATAAAATCAATAAGATTGGAAGTTTTCTGTATTTTAATAAACATGTTATAAACCCTATTCATCATTCACACACTCTATATTCTATGATGAGATTGATCCAATTTACATTTGAAACACTAAAAACCTCACACCTATTCTCCAAAGTGAAATTGCTTATCACAAGAGATATAGCTATGATTATAATCAAGTACCAACATTCTTCACAAAACCGCATGCAAGTGTTTCAAGTTGGGAGCAGAAGAAATAATAACCGCATAGCAGAAATAATGTTCCTCAAGCAACTACATTATCAATCTTCAGAGTGTATGATAAAAATGGAACAAAATTTCTCCTTATGATTGCCAACAGAAAATGCTATTGAGAGAACTCACAGGCTCTCCTTTGTCTGGACTATCCATTATTTTAGTGCATTTCCACTTAAGTAAACTGAAAAATGGAAGCTTTAGGTTTAAAAAATGTAAAAGAAGTCAAATTGTGAGAAATAAACTGTAAGTTAGCAAAATGATCAACAAATATTACTTATACTATTTTGGTAAATTAGTATAAATTACACATGCAAAGTTAACTACGTATTCAGCTATATTAAATAAAAATGTACATAATTAACATTCTGTTATGTATTAATATAACAGAAAATATTTTAGAAAGACATTCAATATATTCATAAATTAAATTAGGTATATACAGACTCCCTTAAAACTTTTCCTCTAAATGATGAGAGCAGACCATTTAAATAACCCAGTGAATACTATGACTGTGGTTTTACCAGATCACCAATAAAAATGTCAATCTAACTCATTTCACCTGAGGTAGTAACCTCTTCTGCTAGACATATTTATTGTCAGATTTCAGTGATTCAGTCTATCCACAGCACCATATCATGAATTGTTTGCTTCAGTTTTTATCTGGTTATATCAAAAATAAAACAAACTTTCAAGAATTCTTCTATTTTCATGACCTCTTTTTAAAAGAACTGTAAAATTCCAAGAAGAGGTTGATTTTGTTGTAATATTGAATATAATACTGTATGAATCTTAGTCTACTCTTACCAGAATGTTGCTGAATAAGGCAATATATTTTAATGAAGGAGCAAGTTATGTCTTTGTTATTGATTTTCTATTTGGAAACGTGTTTACATGTTTGTCATCTTTATTTGTGGCCTATATTTAAATCATGTGTAAAAAATTTTACAAGTATACCAGCAATGATCATTCATTTATTCTGTTCACAATGAACTTAGGGAAAATACGGATAGCTTTTATATGTAACAACATTGCCACTGAAAAATATACCATGTGCTCCAATATTCTTAAGTAGCATTAATTCTTAATTTTCTCAGTAGTTTCATATGTGTTCTACCTTCTATGTTCATGTGTTTTGCCAATTGTAACCTAACTGAATACAAACCTGCAAAATTCAAGGAAACATTTGGATACTTCCTGCCATTTCCAAGGTTTATGCCAGTTGTTATGCCTGTGGAGTTCTCCCAGAAAGCAACTCACTGACAAAGGAGAGAAAAGGTACATAGGGGGCAACTGGAAAAAATAAGTAATCCCATTTGTGCTCTATTTCTATTTGATTCTACCTTCTACTTCTGCCTATAATTATGTCTTTTGGGAGAAATAGCATGTTAAGTAAAAGCCCTGGATTCATGGGTGGATTGTGCATAGAACATAGAAAAAAGACTAGCCCAGGCAGCCATATCTAATAACAGTAAAACTCTCAAAGTCACGTCTGCCCTAGAATCCCTTGAAAAATAGTGAGTGGGAACGTGACTGTTAGGTGATGACAATTTCTCAATAATAGTAGCATCCTTCAGATGCTCTTGTCATGGTCCCTAATTCCTCATGTTCTCTAGAATACAGCTATTTAGAGACTTGGGAAGTAATATTCTGAATATTATTATAAACAACTAGAGATGCTCTTGGCATGAAAAAAGTTAAGAATCTGGTATTTTTCTGGAGTTGAATATACAGTTAAATGTAAATTAACTCAAACATTTCTAAATAATTTTCTAGTTAACCAGGCTATAGAAAAAAAATTTGGTCAAGTCACTGTATTTAAAAATCTATAGTTAGAATGCATTAATCTATAAATGCCACAAAATTATCTTTCTGGATTCCCCATAAAAACAATAGTCTTTACAAGAAATTGGGATGAAACTTTATTAACTTCAAAGTATACTCTAGAGTGTATTCCAAAAGAACCTTCTGTGATGATGAAAAGTTTATCTACAATGGCCAGTACAATAGTCACCAGTTACATGTGGTCATTAAACACTTAAAATGTGGCTAATGCAACTGAGGAACTAAATTTTAGCTTTTATTTAATTGCAAATGATTATTAAATTGTAAAGTCAAGTAACTGCATTTGACAAGTGGCTACTACATTGGACAATACAGCTCCAGAAATTGGTTTTTATTTTATTTTCCATATAAGATGTTTTTTTAATGATATCCTCTTGGCTGGGTTTTACTAGATAAAAGACAGTAATGCAGGTAGAAGAGATCAATACCTCTGTACCATCACTTTGGTGCTTAGAAAAACTCCCCTACAATAAAGAACCATCACTGGTGCCTATATGTATATCAAAAGTGACTGACTGTGCTTAAAGGTACTAGTTCCTTCAATTGGGAGGTATCTTCGGAGAAAGTACCAGAGGACAGCATTATAACCTACCATCAATCATTAAGGCCTTATTTTATAAAGTCCTTTTCCCTTATGACTAGTTGGAAATAAATTAATTAAAGTAAGAGAAAGAGAAAGCACCAGATAACATGAATCAGTGTGGAAGGTCAGAAAGTAAGACTTGGATGACACTGGGTATTGGTGGGAAAAGAGAGAACAGATACCCTGGGAAAAAAGAATTCTGAATAGAAAGATGGAGAGGACCACCAAAGATAGCATTCACCTATTCTACAGTTTAATTCCTATTGCTCCATTTTATATCCTTCTCTTTTTTAATTCAAAAAGAATAGTTCTAGTGCTGTTCATAATAGGATATACATGCGTCACTGGAAAGGTCAGTCTCTGGTTTAATGTATTTTCTAAATTAAGAATACCTGTAAAAAAAAATCAACTGATTATGCATTTACTGCTCTTTAGATCTTTTTGCTTTACTAGTTACATAATGACATACTCAGAAATTGGTCAGAAAAATGTTAAACCAGGATCACTCATCTGTTCTTCATTGATCTCTTGGAGATTTTACCAAAGGACTTTACTTTTTCTCTTGGTGCTTAATCAATCTAATTTAGATTTTTAGTTCTATTAGAGCAAAAAAAAAAATATGTGAAATACAAGGGGGAGGAGGAGAGGAGAAAGGGAGCAAAGGGAGATGCAAAGAAGGCAAAGAGGGAGAGAGATCGAGGGGAAAAGATTCGAGGGAAGTTGAGGAGGGGACTGAGAAAAAAAGGAGAGGGGGAATGGAGGAGAAAGGAAAACAAAGGATTTGAGAAGAAGGAAAGTGAAGTAGTAGTAGTTTGCTAAAGCTCCTGCGTCATGCACGTTGGCTATAATGAAACCAAAGTGCTCCTGTATTTAATGATTCAGCAGAACATTTAGGTGATAAGAGAATGATTACAAAGTACTTGACAATTCAGCCCAAAAAAATCCAGCTTTCACTATAGAATACTTTTGTTTTGCTTCAAGTTTTTATTTAAATTCTAGTCAGTTAACATATAGGGTAATATTGTTTCAGAAGTAGAATTTAGTAACTCATCACTTACATACAACACCAGTGCTCATCACAAGAGCCCTTCTTAATACCCATCACCCTTCTAGCCCATCCCTTACCTACCTCCCCTCCAGCAACCTCAGTTTGTTCTTATAGTTAATGGTCTCTTATGGTGCTCTTCCCTCTTTTTTTCCCTTCCTCTGTGTTCACCTGTTTGGTTCCTTAAAGTCCACATATGAGGTAAACCATATGGTATTCGTATTTCTCTGACTGCCTTATTTTGCTGAGCATAATACATCTAATAATCTAGCTCCAACCACATCATTGCAAATGGCAAGATTTCATTCTTTTTGATGGCTGAGTAATATTCTAATGTGTGAGTATATGTGTGTATGCACACCACCTCTTCTTTATCCAGTCATCAGTCAATGGACATTTAGGCTCCTGCCATAATTTGGATTGTTGATAATGCTGCTATAAATGTCAGGGTGCATGTACCCTTTTGAATGTACATTTTTGTATCCTTTTGGTAAGTACCTAGTATTGCAACTGCTGGGTTGTAGGGCAATTCTATTTTTAACTTTCTGAGGAACCTCCATACTATTTTCCAGAGTGGCTGTACCAGTTTGCATTCCTACCAACAGTGTAAAAGGGTGCTATAGAAGACTTTAAAAGGTCACTGAATTTTTTTATGTTTTTAAAAATTGCAGTTGTCTAACATTCCCTTTCTGAATGTTACAAGATTCTCATAGCTTTGATGAATGGGATACAGAACGACATTAAAACCAAACTTAATGTTAAAAGAATGCATCTAGGGGCGCCTGGGTGGCTCAGTGGGTTAAAGCCTCTGCCTTTGGCTCAGGTCATGATCTCAGGGTCCTGGGATTGAGCCCCCCATTGGGCTTTCTGCTCCGCAGGGAGCCTGCTTCCCCTCCTCTCTCTCTGCCTGCCTCTCTGTCTACTTGTGATCTCCGTCTGTCAAATAAATACATAAAATCTTTAAAAAAAAAAAAGTATGCAGCTGCTCAACCAGACTATTTTTCAATTAGATACTGATCTTATGTGTGTGATATGTTTTTAAATAACATAAACTATATACTTTAAATTTATCAATACATAATGCCATGAGAGAAAATTCCATTACTGGACTCCATTTCACACTTTTCTAATTAGGATGCCTTAAATCATTAATTTACTATTATGAACACCAAGCAAAATTGTGGTGAGGACTCTTTCTCCCTTTGCCTTGCCAACAAAAGAAAAAGTAATTGAATATAAAGACCAAAATTAGGGCTTGAAAGGAGTGTCCTATCTAGAGGGAGACTAGAAGGGATATATATCAGGATAGCTAATGGGAGGAAGCATCAGGTGTCAATAAAAACTAATTTAGGTAAAAATGAACAGGATTATTTTTCTGTAGTCTGGATGAGAAAGTATTAAATTTAAAGGATTCCAAATTAATTTAATTATGGCCATGCCCACTAGTTTCATAGTTGAAGATCTGACAAGGAAAAAGCATGTGGAAATTTTAAAATATTCTCAGGAATTATGAGCCAAGGAAATGGAAATTGATAAAAAGAGAACCCAACACTCCATTTTTATAGTGAGGCAAAGCAATTTGATGTTACCCCAAGAAAGCACAAAATTCCTTCAGAGGAATTCTTGGTTGATAAAACACCTGCATCAGCATTGAATGTGATTCTCCCTCTATCACAGGTGGTTATGAGGAGGCTCTTTGGTAAATTGTAGCCTGCTTTGGTAAATTATAGCCTGATCTTGATGAGGATCAGTGAGTGGGGTTCTGCAGTAGGTCAAAACTCTCATATTTTCCCCAGTTCAAGATACTCCTGCTGTTTCATTATTCCAAAGATGTCCACAGGCCATGTACCAGGACAGATAATGAAGTTCAGTCTATTGCTCTTTCCTCATTAGTCATTCCAAACCTAATTAATCACCTTTTCAATGACAACTGTAACATGAACACCATATAAATTATACTTTATTACAAATATTTTAAGCCCTATATTTAAATTAGGAATATTCAGATTTGGAAATTCTTCAATATTAGAAAATGTCAAATAAAAGAGACTATTCTCACCACCTTCAGTAAGATGTGTCTCATCTGTTTTTCATCAAGAGGCCAGCTGAGCTCAACTGATGTTCTCTCATTCTCTGGGTCATGCACCCAATGGCAGAATCTATTTTATTACACTGCCTCATCCATCACCAGAGTTCCCACTCTGCATCTGGCCTCCCTCTCTCTCTGAAAGCTGACCTCATACACTAACCCAGTGGTCACACAACTTAGATAGTAATGTGAAAACAAAAATATGGCCAGACTCACTCTAGGTATTGAAGCAGTCACTAGGCCTTATTTGAGACAATATGGTTTCCCCATGAAACATGTAAGATTAATCCACCTCCCATAAACAACTACCTTTCTACAAAACTCATGTCTACTGGCAGGTGGCTTAACGAATACAACCTTTAGCGGCTGCCTGAGAGACCCATGCATCTGCGCTATATAGATCTGTACAGGCTGCTTTTTCATCATAGGATATGACATGTGCCAATTGAATGGCTCATAGTAGGCATGGAGAGGAGTCAGTGTTGGCAGGCACTTCATGTCTATTCTTTGCTTTCCTTTTTTTCTTTCCTTTGCTATGGGGCTTTTGGTCTTTGTTCCTTTGGATTTTGCCTGCTAAATTATTTGTGTAACTTCAAGTGGTCATTTGTGGCTAACAAAACTGAGATTTTGTGACTTGCACTTAATCCAAACTGCTTAGATGTCAGTAATCAATCTAAATTAGTGGCCTTCATTTTAATTGCAATTCTATCTTGGATTTCACATGTTAAAAGTTATCTGGGATCAGGTAAAAGGAATTAAGTAGAATACAAATCAATCTGAAAGCAACCAAATTTAGTTAGGACCAGCCAAATAATTTGGGGGGCTCAATGCAAAATTAAAATTCAAGACTCTTTGCTCAAAATGTATTCAGGATTTCAAGATTACAGCTTCAGACCATGAAACTAAACATGAGATCCTTCTAACTGCAGGGTCCTATGCAACTACACAGGCTGTATGATTATGAAGACAGCCCCCAGATTTGTCAAAAAAAGCATGAAATATTTTTGCCATTTCTTTAAAACATTAAGCATACTTACTATAAAAACTAATACGTTAGCAATATTTTCTTCGCAATCAATAGTATCTTCAACAAAAAGTTTGTGTTTAGAACTTACAAAGACTTTTTTGTTCCTTTCCAACTGTTCTCAGAAAATAAGCTTTTTTGAAATTCTACTCAAGGCATAAAGTTTAATAAGGTTTCAAAATATAATTGCCTGCCACTTTTCTTGTCTTTCCAAATCTACTATAAACACTAAAATGTGCAAATAAAGCTTGTAAATAATATCCATGGCTGGACTTAGGCAGCCCTAAATCTTGAACTTAGTAGTAAACATACCTGCTATTAACAAAAGCTATAGGTGCCAAGCTCTAGCAAAAGCATGGCCACTGTGTAATCCTCTCTATAATAAAGCAGTAATCAACATTCTAAAGAGCAAAGCATGGCACTCTACTGGGACCCACACCACTAACCATTTCATCAAACCACATCCTAATACCAAAGTCTAAAATTTTCCACTCCCCATCCTTTGACAAGAGCAAAAACAGATTCCTTTAAATTAAAGCTGAGATTCACAAGACCAAACACCAATAAAATTACGATTTACTAATTTTTTTAAAGTAAAAGATAAATTAATAACTATTCTCCATATTTCTTGACTGCAGCTTATTGTCAGGACATTTATCACATAAGCAGGATTCCATTTTGACCAAAGTATTTTGTCCAACAGTTTGACCATACCAGAGAGAAAGATTGCTATATGTGACAGAAACAAAGAAAACATAACTGATCATTTTACATGGTAAATATAACATTCCAGAGACTTTCTGATAATCTGATTGCTAATTGTATCTACAGTTATAAGAAAAGGGGACCACAGAGAACCTTCTGGACTTGGAATAATTTTAATATTCTTGAAGGAACAGTTATGAAAATAATAAGTTGCTTATTTCAGTTCACATCCCATATATACTTGTGTTCAAGTAATTTCTCATAATACTAATTCCAAAAAATATAGTTGAATACTCAAAAGCTTATAAAAATTTCTTTTTGGGTGTCTTTCTTGTTTCATATGATATCTTCCTTCTCCTAACTCAGTTCATCCTTCTTTTGAGGATATGAAGTCACCATTCCTCCAAGCATAGGTCCATTTGATATCTAAGCTACCCTGGGACATTTCTCCTTTCTCAATCTTCAGTTACAACAACTGTCAATTTTTCCTTCTTTCTATGTATCCCTTCCCTTTCACATTTCAGCCAATCTAGTTTTAGTCCTTATTACCTCTTACTAAAAATGTTAATCTCTTGATTCTTCTTGACTCCATCCATGTAGCCCTGCAAAATAATCTGAACCTTATGGCTGATTAATCTTCCTACATCTATTTGATTCTCTCCCTTTCCTAATCAAACATACCTTACTTAATAAAGTCCAAATTTCTTAGCTTGGTATTTATTGTGGTGGTTCCTTCAGATTTGGTTTCCAAGCCATACTGTCTACTATTTTCTTGCTATAGATGCTACAGTATAATGTTTAGAAACGCTGGCTGGAAATTCTAATTTCATTACCACAGAAAAGGAGCACTACTATTAGCCCTCTCTTTAAAAGAGAAGGAAGGATATGAGCTTAGGAATGTGATTTCCCTAAGAAAGAAACAAGCTTTTACTAAAAAGACATTTTAAGGCAAATCTCTTAGACCTAAAAGTACTTATTTCCCCTCAGGTAAGTAGGAAAAAATGTCTTAATTGCTGCTAATAAGAAAGCTGAATTTATAAGCTCTTGAACTAAACAAAACACACTGATTTACTGACTAATCAAACTCACATTACAGTCCCAAGTAAGACTAACTTCAATTCCATTCTGCTATTCATCCTAAATGTTGTTTTCCTGTATGGAGGCTTTCTGCCAGTCTACGTAAAAAAGATAAGGACTCTCTTGCTGGTGAAATGTCTTATAAAAGAGTCCCCATATACACACTCAAAATGCAAATCTTTATATTTGTTTAGGCTTTGAAGTTTGTAAAACCCTTTAAATAACTGAAAAGTCATTAAATATCCTACCACAATTCTCCCCATTCTTTTTTTTTTTTTTAAGAATTTACTTTTTTTTTTTTTTTTTTTTGAGAGAGAAAGAGCATGAGCAGGGGAAGGGGAAGAGGGACAAGAAAACTCCCCACTGAGCATGGAGCCCACTGTGGGGCCCAATTCCAGGACGCTTTTCTCCTGAAATCATGACCTGAGCCAAAGTCATATGTTTAACCAACTGAGCCACCCAGGCACCCCTCTATCCATTCTTAAGCTGCAGTTCAGTTCTCTTTCCATAAAGCTTTCCCTGATTTCTTCTTCTTAAATTAGATTATGAAGAGCCTTGAGAACAGAGCCTGGAATGTTTCTGATTCAACAAACATTTATAGAAGAATTAATATGCCAGGAATTTATCCTTTAGTTATACCCACACTCGCATATACAGAGACACTTCTGGAATAAAACACAAAGAATGTTTTTGTTTTTTAAATGCTTGTTTCTGGGGGGAGAGTAAAGATAAATATAAATCCAAAAATGAAAAATAATTTCCTTGGGGGTAATGAGCAACTCCTCCCACCCTTTTCTTTCATCATTTACCTTAGAAAATTTACTGTAATTTTTTTTCTCTATCCCCTTGAAATGTATACAAATCTTTTTAAAATCCAAATAAGCAGGGCATCTGGTTGGCTCACTGGTTGAGTGTGTGCCTTCAGCTCAGGACATGATCCCAGGATCATGGGATCAGACTCCACATCCAGCATCAGGCTCCTCTGCCCAGAATCTGGTTCTCCCTTCAGAATCTGGTTCTCCCTTCTCTCTCTGCCCCTCTCCCCACTCATGGATGCACACTCTCACTCTGTCTCTCCCTCTCTCTCCCACAAATAAATAAATAAAATCTTTTTAAAAATATAATCTGCCAGCTTTTCAACCCAGGAATGCCTCTCTCAAGGACCTCGGAGCCATCTCTTGTGTAATCATCAAAGAGGAGAGCATGTCTACCTCCCAGTTTTTGTGGAAAAGTAGAAGACTAATTTCTGTGGGGACCTGGCTCATGTCACAATCCAGTTTCTTGTCATAAAGAAATACAAAGTTTAATTTTCCTATGGATAAAGGCAATTAGCTAACACGGACTATCATTCTAATTACCTGGTTAATTTAGGATGAGCTATGTATGTAAATGGTACTATCAAGTCCTCTTATTTGAGGACTAGTTATTATTTATCTTGAAAACATCTATATAATAGTTTGGTATCTGCTTAGCTATACAACATGGTGAGATTTCTCTCTGTATCTGCAGTCCCTTTAATGGATTGTCCATGCTTATTAGTATCACATTCTGGTTTAATGTTTATTGCATACTAAAATTTGTCCTTCTCTTTTACCTTTGTAGAAATTTTCTGGGTTAGCAGATGTTGTTTTTAATGTTATATCCCCAAAACTCACTAGAAATAGTTACATTGTTTAAATGTAAATATGCACATGTATTAACCTCTCTATAAAAAATGAAAAGAAAAAATTAAGACATGATAAGGAGGGAAAGTATAAGAGGTGAAGGATAAAGAAGGGAGAGAGGAAGAAAGGAAAGAAAAGGCTAATGATAAAAGTAAAAAAAAAAAAAAAGAAAGCAATTCCATTTAGAAGGAAAAAGACTTCAACAAAAATAAAGACTCCAGTAATATTCTAGAATCAGAGGTTTTAGGAATTGAACATATCGTCTACTAAGTAATTAAAGGACAGAACAATTTAGCCAATATTTTGTTCTCAGAAAAAACTGACTCAGCAACTGACCCAGACTGAAGTCAAAGGCCAAGTACAGAGCTTCTTAACCTTTATTGCGTCCAGGATTCCACTGTCAATCTGGTGAAAATTAAAATCTCTTCTCAAAACAATGATTGTAATGCAGAAAATCAAAGATAGGCTTAAATAGAAAGTAATTACATTGGTAGTTATAAAAATGTTATTAAATTTATCATATTAACACATGAAACAACGAGATCTAGCACTGGATCTATTAACTCCCATAATTTAGAGATGATGACACACATAAATGATATTTTATATGCCTGTAACATGGTATGAATATATCTGTAATTCCTTTTTTAAAAAAGATTTATTTATTTATTTATTTATTTATTTATTTGAGAGAGAGCACAAAAGGGAGGAGGAACAGAGGGAGAAGGAGAATCTCAGGAAAACTCCCCACTGCACAGATCCAAGTAAAAACTGTTAACTATGAATTCAACTTAATTCTTTAACTTATATTATCTATTCCTGAGTTGGTTTTGTTAACTTATATTTTTTTAAGATGTATTTATTTATTTTAGAGGGGGAGCAGGGCAGAGGGGGAGAGAGAATCCTGAAGCTGACCCTGAGATCATAACTTGAGCTGAAAACAAGAGTTGGCGCTTGATAGACTGAACCACCCAGGGCCCCAGTAAGTCATATTTTAATAGGAATTTTTCCAATTTTTATTTTTTATCAGTATAAATGTGGTCATTAATATTCTCCCAATATCATAGTTTTTAGAATATTTAATATATTCTTCACAGTTATGCTATCTTTTTCATTCTTATATGCTGTTTTCAAATCACTCTTTCTGGTGTATTAGACCAACAATTTGACAATTTTATTAGTCTTTGCAAAAAACACACTTTTGGCTTTGTTGATCTTCACAATAGTATCTTTGCAATTTTATTAATTTCTACTCTTATCTTTATTATTTTATTCCTTCTAAGTTTCTTATATTGTTTTCTTTCAAACTTGAAGTAGAAATAATATGTTTCTGTGCTAGTGAGGAATATAAATATGAATAGTTTTTTTTAATTTTCAGCTTTTCTTCTTTCCTAATGTAAGTATTTTAGTTGACAAACTTCCCTCTTGGCACTCCCTTTCAGTATATCCTCTCAAATTGTGTTATTTTCATTATTTTCCAGTTATAAGTATTTTTTATTTCAATTATAATTTATTCTTTGATCCAATAGTTACACGAATATGCTTTTCAAAAAAGATACCAAATAGTGGGGTAATTTCACTTACTACCTAAATATAATTCTAGGTGTCCTGCAGATACTAGTTCTTTGAAAATCCTGTGGTCAATTTTTGTTCATTTTCCATGTGTCCTTGAAGAGTACACGTTACAACTTCTTGATTAATTAAACTTTTATCACTAGACAGTAATCATCATTAGTAATTTCTTTTGAAAAAAATATAGCTATATCAGCATTCTTTGGTTAGAAATTCTTGGATTTTTTTTTTCATGCTTTGACATTCAAAACTTCCCCTGTTTTTACTTTAGGTGAGCATCTTATAAACAACACATACCCAGATTTTGGTTTCTATTCTAAGCTCTAAGTATTAGTGCTTTGAAGAGTATTGATTTTACTGTACATTTATTATGATTACAGAAATATATGGATTCATTTTATCATCATATTTTGTATTATCTATTTGTCCCACTTTTTTCCTAGGGTTTTTTTCTCTCACTTGTTTCTTCTTTTGGATAGACCAAGTTTCATATTTTCTCATCCTATTTTTCCCTTCTCCATATTTTCAAGTTATGCTGTATATTGTTACACATTTCTTAGTAGTTACTGTAGATGTTTTAACATGCTTCCTTGGAATGGCTAAAGTAAATCAATACCTTTATCTTTCTTCCAAAAAGTATTAAAATCCTAGAACATTTAACTTTTATTCCATTTTCCTTAACTATATGCTATTATTTCCAGGAAAATTAATTCTATATTTTTAATTATACTAAGTATATATAAATATTAATCCTTCATAAAAGTTAATATTTGAGCAGTAGTAACCCCATATATTTACCATTTCTTCTCCTTACAAATGCTTGTATTTGTAACTTTTTTCTCTCTTCAGTAATTTTTTCAGTGATGTTGTTGACAAACTACACAAGTTCATAGTTGTGTAAAAATGTCTTTATCTTTGTTCTTGAAATATAGTTCCATTGTGTAAAAATTTTTTTACAAAAATGCTCTCAGGATTTAAAAGGGTGCATCCATTGTCTTGTACCAACTAATTTCTCAGCTAGGACATCTCTCACTTCTTATTACTTTAACACCAAAGAGACTACACTTTCCACATTCTGTATTCTTAGCACCCTTCTCAAGAATTAGTTGACCATAAATGTTTGAATGTTCTGAAAATAAGAACTTTATTGGAAAAAATAATATTAATATACAAGCATTAAGCTAGACTAAGAAAGAAAGAAGACAAATAAAATTCCTTTTATTGGGAGGTTTTTGATTACTCATTCAATTTCCTTATTTGTTTTGGTCTGTCCAAATTTTCTATTTATTCTTGATTTAATCTTGTCAGGTTATAAGTTTTTAAGAATTTATCCATTTCTTATAGGTTGTCTAATTTGTTGACATGTAATTGTTCATAGATTCTTATGATTCTTTGTATTTCTCTGTTATCTGTTGTAATGTCTCCTCTTTATGATTTGATTTCAGTCTTCTTTATTTATTTAATGTTTGTATATTAATATCTTTTTCAAAAAAGCTCTTAGTTTCATTGATCTTTTCTATTGTTCTTCTGATTTTTACTTCATTTATTTCTGCTAAGATCTTTGTTATTTCCTTTCATCTGCTCATTTTGGGCACATTTTGTTCTTCTTCATAGTTCATAAAGGTATAAAGGCAATTTATTTATTTTTTTCTTTATGTAGGCATTTATCACTATAAACTTCCCTCTTAGTACAGCTTTTATTGCATCCCATAATTTTTAATAAGCTATATTTTCATTTTCATTTATCATAAGATATTTTTTTCTAAAGATTTTTATTTATTTATTTGACAGAGAGAGATCACAAGTAGGCAGAGAGACAGGCAGAGAGAGAGGAGGAAGCAGGCTCCTTGCTGAGCAGAGAGCCCGATGCGGGGCTTGACCCCAGGACACTGGGATCATGACCTGAGCCGAAGGCAGAGGCTTTAACCCACTGAGCCACCCAGGCGCCCCTGTCATAAGATATTTTTTAAATACTCTTTTAATATCCTCTTTAGCCCAATGTTGTGTTGTTCATAAGTGTATTGCTTAGTTTTCACCTATTCATGAATTTTCCCATCTTCCTGCTGTTACTGATTTCTAGTTTCATACCATTGAAGATAGAAAAGAGACTTCATATGATTTCAAATTTCTTATAGTTATTAAGACTTGTTTTGTTTGCTTATCATGTGCATAGTTTCCTGCTATTGAGTAGAAGGTTCTATATATGTCTATTAGGTCTATCTGTCTATAATGTTGTTCAAGTCCACTGTTTCTTCATTGTTTGTCTCTCAGAATGTACTACCCATTATTAAAAGTGGGATATTAACGTCTCCGACTCTTATTGTATTGCTGTCAATTTTTCCCTTCAGATCAGTAAATATTTGCTTTATATATTCAGGAAATCTGATGCTGGGTGCACATACATTTATAACCATTAGAACTTCATATTGAACTGACACTATTATCTATATATAATGACCTTCTTTGACTCTAGAAATAGTTTTTAATTTAAATTCTACTTTATCTGATATAGGTATAGCCACTGTCTTAGTTACTATTTCATGGAATATTTTTTCCCCATCCCTTCACTTCTAGCCTATGTGTATTATGAAAACCAAAGTGAGTTTCTTATAGACAGTTTATAGTTAGAACTTGGTTCTTTATCTATTTAGCCATTCTGTGTCTTTTGATTGAAGAATTTAATCCATCTACATTTAAAGTAATTATTACCAGGTAAAGACTTACAAATGTGAGCATGTTCTTATCTGATTGTTTCATAATTTCTTTGTCCCTTTCTTCCTCTCTTGCTGTTTTCCTTTATTTGAAGACTTTTTGTGGTAGTGTGCCCTAACTCCTTTCTCTTTACCTTTTATGTATCTACAAGTTTTTTCTTTGTGATCACCATGAGGTTTCTATAACACATCTTATAGCAGTCTAATTTAAACTGATAAGAATTTAACATTAATTGCATACAAAAAACTAATCTTCTATTCCACCTTCCCATTATACTGTTCTGATGTTACAATGTACATCCTTTTATATTGTGTATCCATTAACATAATTTCATTACTTATTTTGAATATATTGTCTTTTAACATTAATATAAAAATTAAGAATTATTTACTCACCGCCATTATAGTAATAACAGTGTTTTGTTTTGTCCATATAATTACCTTTTCCAATGAATTTCATATTTTCTTATCTCTTATGTTGCTTAGAGTCCAATCATCTCAATTTGAGGAACTCCCTTTAGCATTTCCAGTAGGTAGATCTACTGGTAATTAACCCTTCCATTTTTGAGAAAGCCTTTATCCTCTCTTCATTTTTGAAGGACAAGTTTGACAGGTATAATATTCTTGATTTGTATTTCTTTTTCTTTCAGAAATTTGGATATATCATCACATTCCCTTTTGGTCAGCAAGGTTCCTGTTAATTCTCTTGTTGCTTTCAAATTTCTTTTTGTCATTATTTTTTGGCAATTTAGTTATACTGTTTCTTGGTGTGGGTCTCTCTCACTCATCATTTTTGGTATTCTTTAGATTAGTTTAAGGTAATTCTGGCATATCAAGCATAATAACATTTGTATTTTAGGGGGATCCACAAAGGAGAGAGAGAGAGAAGGGGATAGAAAACTTACTTGAGGAAATACTATTTGAAAATTTCCCTAATCTGGAGAAAGAAACAGATACCTGGGTCCAAAAATAATAATTAAACATAATAATAAATAATAACAATAAGCATAATAATGAATAAACATAATAATTAAAATGGTAAAAACTAATAATGAAAGAATTGTAAAAGCAGCAAGAGAAAAGAAAACAGTTACATACAAGGAAAACTTATGAGATATCAGCTGATTTTTCACCATAAACTTTGCAGGCCAGAAGAGAACGGCATGATACATGCAAAGTGCTGAAAGGAAAAAAATCCCACAAATAAGAACACTCTACCCAACAAGGTTATCATTCAGAACTGAAGGAAATATAAAGCTTTTCAAGTAAAAGTTAAATAACTTCATCATCACTAAACCAACCTCACAAAAAATATTAAAGGGAACCCTTTAAAAGTGGCAAGGAAAGGCCATAACTACTTGTAAGGAAAGAAAAATAAAAGAAAGGAAAAAATTTCACAGGTAAAAGCAAACATACAGCAAAGGTAGTATATTAATCACATATAAAGTCAGTATGGAAGTTAAAACACAAAAGTAGTAAAACCAATTATTATACAAAAATTAGTCAAGTGATACACAAAATAAAAAGATATAAAATACGATATCATATACATAAAACATGGAGAACAGCATAAAAATCTGGCACTTTAGGAATGTGCCTGAACTAAAGCAAATATCAACTTAATATAGACTGCTATACAGATAGAATCTTATATATGAATCCAGTGTAACAACAAATTAAAAACCTATAATAAATTTTTTAAAAAATGAAAAGAAAGGAATCCAAGCACAACACTAAATAAAGTCATCAAAACACAAGGGAAAAGAGCAAGAGAAGTAGAAAGAAAGAGAAGAACTACAAAAACAACCAGAAAATAATTAATAAAATGGCAATAGGTACATATCTATCAACAATTACTTAAATGTAAATGGACTAAATGCTCTAATTAAAAGACACAGGGTGACTAAATGGGTAAAAAGTGAGACCCATCTATATAATCCCTATAAGAAACTTACTTCAGACCTAAGGACACATACAGGCTGAAAGTGAGGGGTGGAAAAAGATATTCCATGCAAATGGAGGTAAAAAAAGCTGGAGTAGCACTACTTATATCACATATGTAGACTTCAAAAGAAAGACTGTAAAAAAGACAAAAAAAGGGCATTACCTAGTGATAAAGGGATCAATCCAACAAGAGGATACAACAATTATAAATATCTACGTACCCAACCTAGGGTACATAGGTATTTAAATACCTAGGGCAAGACCTATAGGAAGAAATTGACAGGAATACAAAAATAGTAAGAGACTGATCTAAAGGCACCTGTACCCCAATGTTTATAGCAGCAATATCCACAATAGCCAAACTGTGGGAAAGAGCAGAAATGTCCATTGACAGATGAATGGATAAAGATGTAGTATATACATACAATGGAATATTATTAGGCCATCAGAAAGAATGAATACTTACCATTTACATTAACATGGTTGGAACTGGAGGGTATTATGCTGAGTGAAATAAGTCCATCAGAAAAAGACAATTATCATATGGTTTCACTCATACGTGGAATATAAGAAATAGTGTGGAGGATCATAGGGGAAGGGAAGGAAAACTGAGCGGAAAGTCATGAGAGAGGGAGAAAAACCACACAAGACTCTTACTATAGGAAACAAACTGAGGGTTGCTGGAGTGGAGGTGGGTAAGGTAATGGGGTAATTGGGTAATGGGCATTAAGGAGGGAATTGATATGATAAACACTGGGTGCTATACACAACTGATGGACTGTTGAACACTATATCCAAAACTAATGATGTACTATATGTTGGCTAATGAATTTTAAATTAAACAAAAAACAGTAAGAGATTTTAACTCCCCCACTTACATCAATCATACAGACAAATAATCATTAAGGAAATAGTGGTATTGAATGGCACATTAGACCAGATGAACCTAAAAGAAATATATAACATTCTATCCCAAAACAGCAGAATATACATTCTTTTCAAAGGCACACAGAACTTTCTCCAGAACAGATCACATTTTAGGCCACAAAACAAGTCTCAATACAGTTAAGAAGATTTAAAACATATCTAGCATCTTTTCTGACCACAGTGGTATGAAACTAGAAATTAATTGTATTAAATGTATAGTATAGACATTTTAATATTTGTTCCTCCAATCCATGAGCATGGAATGTTTTTCCATTTCTTTGTGTCATCTTCAATTCCTTTCATAAATGTTTTATTGATTTCAGAGTACAAGTCTTTAACCTTTTTGGTTAGGATTATTCCAAGGTATACTGGTTATTACTGGTTTTGGCACAAAGCAATCTACACATTTAATGCAATCCCTGTCAAAATACTACCAGCATTTTTCACAGAGCTAGGAAAAAAACGGTCCTAAAATTTGCATGGAACCACAAAACACCCTGAACAGCCAAGGCAACCTTAAAAAAGAAAAGTAAGGTTGGAGCCATCACAATTCTGGACTTGAAGTTATATTACAAAACTATAGTCAAAACAGTATGGACCAGGTACAAAAATTATTAACCCAGAAATTATCCCACAAATAAATGGTCAATTAATCTTTAACAAAGCAGAAAGGACTATCCAATGGGAAAAAGTCTCTTCAACAAATGGTGCTGGGAAAACTGGACAGCAACATGGAAAAGAATGAAACTGGACCACTTTCTTACACCAAACACAAAAATAAATTCAAAATGGATGAAAGACCTAAATGTGAGACTTGCAACCACAAAATCCTAGTAGAGAACACAGGCTGTGACCTCTTTGACATCAGCTGCAGCAATTTCCTTCTAGCTATGTCTCCTGAGGCAAGGGAAACAAAAGCAAAAAGACCTATTGGTATTTCATAAAAATAAAAAGCTACTGGACAGTGCAGGAAACAATCAACAAAACTAAAAGGCAATCTACAAAATGGGAGAAGATATTTGGAAATGACATATCTGATAAAGGATTAGTATTGAAAACATATAAAGAACTTTCAAAACTCAACACCCCAAAAGTGAATAATCCAATTTAAAAATGGACAGAGGAATGAACATTTTACCAAAGAAGATATACAGATGGCCAACAGATAAAAAGATGCTCAACATCACTCATCATTAGGGAAATACAAATCAAAACTACAATGAGGTAATACCTCACACCTGTCACAATGGCCAAAATCAGCAAGAAACAGTAGATGCTAGCAAGGTTGTAGAGAAAGGGGAACCCTCTTGCATTGCTGGTGGGAATGCAAACTGGTGCCACCACTTTGGAAAACAGTATGAAGATTCCTCAAAAAGTTAAAACTAGAACTACCCATCAATCTAACAATTGCACCACCAGATATTTATCCAAAAAATACAAAAATTTTACTTCAAAGGAGTATATGCACCCTGATTTTTGTAGAAGCATTGTCTAAAATAAACAAGTCATGGCAGCATTCCAAGTCCCATTGAGTGATGAATAGAAGTCCTAAAAGAGAATATAAGCAGTAGTTGGCATTGGCTTAACAACATATTTATGGATATGTCTTCTCAGGCAAGGGAAACAAAAGCAAAAAGCAACTCTTGGGACTACACCTAAATAAAATGCTTTTCCACTAGGGAAATGCAAATCAAAACCACTATGAGGCATCACGGCACACCAGTCACAATGGCTAGTATCACAAAGACAGGAAATAAGTGTTGTCAAGAATATGAAGAAAAAGGACCCCTCCATGCAATGTTGGTAGAAAAATAAATTGGTGCAATCATTGTGAAAAACTGTATGGAGTTTCCTCAAAAATTAAAAATAGAACTACCATGCAGTCCATTAATTTCCCTACTGGTTATTTTCTCCAAAAAAACAAAAATACCAATTCAAAAAGAAATATGCATTCCTATGTTTATTGCAGCATTATTTACAATAGTTAAACTATGGGGTAACCCAAAGGTCCATCAATAAATGAATGGGTAAAGAAGAAATATTATATATTGACAATGAGATATTATACAGACATAGAAAAGGATGAAATATTGCCATTTACAACAACATGTATGGACTTAGAGGGTATTATGCTAAGTGAAATAAGTCAAACAGGAAAGACAAATACCACATTATTTCACATAAATGTGGAATCTATAAAACAAAACAAACAAGCAAAAAAAAAAAAAAAGATATTTTAAATGCAGAGAACAAACTGTTTGTTGCCAGAGGTGAGATGGGTGAGGGGATGAGCAAAATAGATGAAGGGCATGAAGGAATAGAAGCAAACTTCTATTTATAAAAAAAAAAAGTCATAGAGATAAAAAGTACAGCCTAGAGAATATAGTCAATAACACTGTATTACACTGTTTGCTGACAGATGGTGACTATGTTTATCATGGGGAGCACTGATATATATGCCATATACCTGAAACTAATAATATATCGTATATCAATTATACTTCAACAATTAAAACAAAAAAAAAACTTTGCTTCCCAGGGAGAAGCTGGGAAATTGGGGTTCCATCTCATTTATATGGTGCTGTGTTAGAGGTAGAGTTTATAGTGAAAGTGTACTCAGCATTTCCTACCTATTTTGATGTGGGCATTTTCTCAGTTGCTCATTGTACAGGAGTCTCTCAACTAATTTCTGGATTTCTCTCAGAGGTAACTGATCCACGTGTAGTTGTTTATTCAGTGTGTTCATGGGCAGAGGCACGAACTTCTTTTAAAAATACTCTTACCATTTGCAACAACATGGATGGAACTAGAGCGTATTATGCTTAGCAAAATAAGTCAACTGGAGAAAGACAACTATCACATGATCTCCCTGATATGAGGAAATGGAGATGCAACGGGGGTGGGGGTTAAGGTGGTAGGAAAAGAAAAAATGAAACAAGATGGGATCGGGAGGGAGACAAACCAAAAGAGACTCTTAATGTCATAAAACAAACTGAGGGAGGTGGGGGGAGAGGGGTTGGGAGAGGGTGGTGGGGTTACATTATATGTTTAAATAAAAAATCTTAAATTAAAAAAAAAAGAAAAAAAATACTCTTTTGGTATCTTCTATCAATCCTAGGAAATTCTTAGTATCTTTTTTATACTTTACTCTCTTCTGGATCTTGTATTAGAATATTTTAAAACTTGTCATACAT
This sequence comes from Taxidea taxus jeffersonii, assembly GCA_003697995.1. Lineage (NCBI taxonomy): Eukaryota > Metazoa > Chordata > Mammalia > Carnivora > Mustelidae > Taxidea > Taxidea taxus. The sequence goes on from ML093180.1 coordinate 96,982, forward strand.
CTTTCATGTATCTTAACTGCTTTAAAAAATATTTTTATTTTTGTGTCTCTGTGGTGCATTATAAAGAACTTCTTAAACTCTATCTCTCAGATCATTAATTCTCTATCTAATCTTCTGTCTTGTCTAACCATTGAATTTTTCACGATTATATTTTTCATTTTAGATAGCTCTGCCTGGTCAATTTTGAGAGCCTTTTGTTCCTTTACCATACTCATCACACTTTAGTAAATAAGTAAGTGGATAACATATATTAAGCATATTTATATTCACTATCATAATTTCAATATCTGCAGTGTTTTAAGTTCTGATTCTGCAGTTTGTTTTCTGCAAAGTCTCATTCATGTGTCTTGCCTATTTGTGTGATGTGTGACAATTTATTTTCCTAGGACCTGTATGAGAATTTTTTGTGGACTAGGTAAGAAGTGCACAGAGAACTTGAGTTTACTTCTGGCATGTACTTAAAGGTACTGCTAAGACAGAATCACCTTATATTTTCAGCTTGGGTTTTAGAAGCTATTCAGATAATATGAATTCTGACCCAAAGTCCAGATAAGGTTAAAGTTATGGGTAAAAAATCTCTAAGACAGTCGTGCCTGGATGGCCCAGTAAGCATCCAACTCTTCATTTAGGCTCAGGTCATGATCTCATCACGGTTGGAAATTGAGCCCCCGTTCAGAAAATTGGCAGGAAGTCTGCTACACTCCCTCTCCCTCTCCTCCCTCTGCCCTTTCCCTCACCCCACTCTTGGCGTGCACACACTCTCTCTAAAATAAATAAATAAATCTTTAAAAAAATCTCCAAAGTATTTTGAACTCCTTTTTCTGAGCTGCCCAGAGCCAAAGTTAAGCCAGCCAAGTTTTCCAATCTCCTGCTGTAGGAAAGCATTTTTCTTGTTCATCCAATAAGATGGTCAAATTAAAGGATCCTCAGCTTCATGCAAAGGCTCTCATGTGACTTTCCAGGAGGCAAAATATAAGCTTTGCTTTTTGTTCTCAGTTCACGGTCTTTCAAAATTCAAGCAACAGGCCATAATGGAAAAGAAATTCTCACATCCACCAGCACAGTGCTGTTGCTGGCTTGCTGGTCTGGATATCTGCTCTTTGTATCTGGCTGACCTCAACTGAATTTCCCTAATTTACCTATCATATTACCCATGTATTTAAAAATATTTTATATATCACTTCTAATTTTTCTGGTTCACTATATTTCTAGAAATCAAACCTTTTTTTAAAAAAAATCGTATTATAGTGCTTTTAGACATCAGTGATGCCTATTTTTTCTTTATCTGTGAAATGCTACTCTGATTGAGGGACGTCCTGTTTTCTCCTTCAGGTAAAAACATTCCTTACAATTATTCCTCTTAGTAAAGACAGCACATCTTGGCAGTTACAGGGAACCTAAACTAAGGATAGAAATTAGGCTAAATAGCTACTAAGAATAGAAAATTTTTCTCTTATCACAGAAAAAAATCTAAGCAGCCTATCACTTAGATATGTTTCTCATAGTTACCTCACTAAATTCATGTCTCAGTTAAAAGTTAAGTAGAGCAATATACCCCGAGTACAAACACTACCAACTGGAGAAAGGAGAGGGGAAAAAAGGAGTAAAGGGAAAATGCTCTTCAATCCGAATCACAAAATGACATACAACATTGCTACCTGCATGCTTTCCTTTCTTCCCTCCTTCTTGCTTCCTTCCTTCAATTCAGTGATAATCACTTAGTAAGTAATGCACTTACTATGTATAGAGCATCATTCTAGGTGTTGGAAATACAACAGGGAATAAAGAAATATGTGACTGATGATACAGAAATGATTTCTAAAAATAAGAAAATAAATATGATAGTTCTTTGAAAATGAAAAAATACTAAAAAAAATCCTTGTTATTATCATCTTTATCACATGAGGATCTGGATAATTCTTAGAGACCATGATTATAAAAGCTACTTTATCCTACTGCACAAGGGAAAATATGGCTTAATGGACTTGGAGTTTCAAAGCAATTTTCACTAGCAAAGTTTCTTGCTTAAAAATATTTTCAGGGGCACCTGGGTGGCTCAGTGGGTTAAAGCCTCTGCCTTCAGCTCAGGTCATGATCCCAGGGCCCTGGAACTAAGCCCTGCATTGGGCTCTCTGCTCAGTGGGGAGCCTGCTCCCCCTTCTCTCTCTGCCTTCCTCTCTGCCTGCTTGTGATCTCTGCCTGTCAAATAAATAAATTAAAAAACCTATTTTCAAAATTCTGCTAATCTCTAATTTGACTCTTCTCAACTCTCATTCAGTCACAAATATAAAAGAACACCCTATAATTCACATTAGGCTCTCCAATGAATCAACCCCTTTAGCTTGTATACTGTTCTAATTCAAGTTCTATTTTCTCCTTTACCAATAAATCTCAGATTCCATACCCACAACCAGCCGTGAGCTAGAATGAAAGATTTAACAAAGCTTCAGCATGGTAGTTGTTGAATAAGCACTCTGATACATTTCCACACTATAAACATTTAATGAGACTTACTCCCAAAAGAGTATTTACTACATCAGTTTATTTCATAGTATTATATTTGCAGAAGCAAGACAGAGCAAAGGTTATTTTGGATCTTTTACCAACACAGCTTCCTGTAAATAAAGAAAAATGAAACCATTTAATTTACAAAACCATTTTAAAAAGCTAAATGCTTAATAAATTCTGCTTTATCTATTCAGACAGCCTCAGCACCTATTTGTAACTCAGATATTTTATATATATTTTGTACTGGCTTGAGCAGCCTTAGCTTTAACTGAGAACTGATTTCAAAGGTTGTTAAGACAGCATTAAGATTTCTAGGAAATGTCTTTGGGACTCCCTCCTGCCTTGTTCAGAAGTGAGTCAGCCACTTATCTTGAAAAAGGGAAGGTGCCATCACTATACCTATTCCCACTCCTGTCAATGCTACACACACACACACACACACACACACATTTTCTCCTTCTCTCTAACCACTGCCTTATCTTGCCTGTAGCAGCCACTTTCAACTAAAGTGAGATAGAAGTCCCAAAAAAGGGAACAATTTGGAAATTGTCTGTTTTCTTCTATAATTCCAAGAATATAGAGTGAGTGTCTGGGATAAACTGGACATCTTATCTCCTGACATAATTCTGTTTAGTACTATGAAAAATGTTATATGCAATTCTATCCATACATTTTAACAAATTTTACCTCACCGTATTAGCTACTCTCCAAATATAGACTAGCTCTATTTAAATGACCCAGGTGCTTGATTACATTTATAATTTCTCTGATGGTTCATACAGACTAGGAATCTTAGCATAAAAAAGCACATTAAGTAGTATCTGTGAGAATTCAATATAGCACAGAACTTAGAAATACTTTTTGGAATCAGACTAGATCACTTCCTGGATACTACCACTCACTAGGCTTCTGATTTGAGCAAGTTATATAACTTATCTAAGTCTCAGTTTTATTTTGTTTTATTCTGTAAAACAAAAGTATTTATCTTATAAGGACACTGTAATAATTAAGTCATACATTTATGTTAATTGTTTAGCTATCAAGAAATGTTACATACTAACATATGGGGGACCTAACTTCTGCTTGTATCACTGGTATAAAATTACTAAGAAACACAATCTTGCCTACAAAGAGTTTTCAGTCTTATTATGGGTACCATTCAAGAATCACCACTAATCAACTATCTTATTTAGTTTCTAGAATTTTCACATAGGTGTTAATAATTAGGAACTTAACAAATTTTTGCACAGGTACTGATAATGGGGAGTTTAATAATGCTAGATTAGAAATAAAGGCATCAAAAAAAAAGGCATCTGTTTAAAGACATGTAACTAAAGGAAAAACATAAAGTTTATAAATTTAAATGAATTAGATTTTTCATGATATTTATCATGAAAGTAAAATAATGTTATGAACAATATAGGAATTATATGTGCTTAGTTTATTTTTTACATTACCAGGAAAACTTCAGTAATTTAATTGCATTGATTTCATTAGGGAAGAATTTGCCTCCAAATAGTTGTCTCCACCCATGATAAGGAGAGCTAAAATTTATCGAGCACTTATTATGTGCCAGTCACTGTTCTAAGCATTTTACCTGTACTATTAATTTACTGATTCTGACAACACTATGATGTAGGCCCTATTATTATTCCCATTTTAGAGGTAAGAAAACTGATAATTAAATAACTTTCCTAACAAGTGCCCAGCTGAGATAGGAACCCCAACATAAAGAGATCTAAAATGCTTATCTTTAAGCATTACTCTACCTTGCCTCCCATTAAACTGCATGTCTGACTTGTATAGTTAATTATCTTTGACATCAAACTTGAATGTCTGATAAATATCTCAAACTCAACATGTTGAAAATTGAGTTTCTGATCTCTCTCTCAAAACTGGCTTCACCCACAGTGTTCCCTATCATGGCTGATGAAAGCTACCCATGTAGTTGCTAAAGAAAAAATACAAAAAACAAAAACAAAAAACCTTGTCATTATCTCCGGTAGACACAGAGGTGTACTGTCCATATCTCCCTTCCAAGTAGGACTTACTGCTCAGCTATGGGGACTGAGGCCAGCAGATGGCCCCCAGTGGTCAGTTCGTCAGTTGCAAGGGGCTGTTCCTTCTTCCCTATCCATGGACATCATAGAGCCTTCCCAGGGCAGGATGACCTGCATCCAGTGACTGACAGAGGCAAAGAAGAAAAAGAAGGAGGTGGGGGGGAAGCCTGGCTATTTCTGCTTGACAAGGTACACTAGCGGGCACTCCTGCTAGAGCGCTCTGCTGACTGATCTAGGCTTTGTGGATCTGGCTTACAGGTAGACTTCTTTGGCTCAGTCCTGCTCCCTTCCTCTTCCCTTCTCACATACTAATTCATAACAATACTCTGTATCCCAAACTCTGTTCAGTGTGTGTTTTGGATGACCCAGCATGCAAGATCAGCCATGACTCCTTTCTCTCACATCTGACATCTGTTCTGTCAAATCCAATTGGCTTCACTTACAAAATTTAGCCTTGGGCACCTGGGTGGCTCAGCGGGTTAAAGCCTCTGCCTTCGGCTTAAGTCATGATCCCAGGGTCCTGGGATCGAGCCCCACATTGGGCTCTCTGCTCAGCAGGGAGCCTGCTTCCTCCTCTCTCTCTGCCTGCCTCTGTTTACTTGTAATCTCTGTCAAATAAATAAATAAATCTTTTTTTTTTTTTAATTAGCCTTAATATTCAGTGATGCCACCCTGGTCCAAACTAAACTGTGAGGTGGGATGAGGTGATGCACATAAAATATAAGAATGGAACCTATATTACTATAATAGCTTTCTGCCTGGTTTTTCAGCTTCTCTCTTTGTTCCCCTTCAGTCTATACTCAACAGGAAGCCAATATAGTCCTTTTGACTCAAGTGTCATACCTCTGCTTAGTACCTTACAATAAATCCCATTTATCTTGAAGTAAAAGCCAGAGCCCCTAAAAGCCCACAGAGTCCTCCATAACCTGGCCCCACTGGGTCTCCTCAGTTCAGCTCTGACTCATCCCCTTACTCTCCCCACTCAGGCACTCTGGTTTCTGTGCTGTCCCTTAAACAATGGAACATGATTTCAAACCTTCATCCTAGATCCCCATCTGCCCAATTATCTAATCTCTTTCAAGCCTCCAACTCATCATGCCTTCTCAATGTAACATTCTATACAACTGACTTATCTACAATGTCCACTGCTTTCATTTTTTTGCCTCTATTCTTCTGTTAGAACATAAACTTCACAGGAGCATTACTCAATTTGATCCCAAGCATAAAGAACATAGCCAATGATAAGTATTTGTGGAATGGGTAAATCCTATATTTCATATATTGATTGATGTAAACTAAAATCATCATTTCATTGTAATCAATAATCCCACTTTAAATTCATTGACTTCCTTGGGAGAAATGTAAAGGAACCAAAAGTCTACTGATAGAATATTTTCCTGCTAATCATTTTATTGGAAAACACAAGGCAATGATGGAGACTGATTAAGTAATTGGATTTTTATTTACTCATAGTCTACACTCCAATCTGAAAACCCATATCTGTTTATTTTCATATTGAGACACAGCAAATCACATTTTATCTTTCTCTCCACTTACCTCAAGCTCATCAAGGGCACTTCCCAGTGTTGCTGCCTTAGGTTCTGGTGGGGCAAGCATATTCTGGATGCCTTGTGAAGCATTTGAAATTACATTGAGGGCATTGTGAATTACTTCACAAACTGTGTCCTTGCTGGCTTGGAGGGAAGCAACATCAGAATGTTCCAAACAAGCTGAGCAAATTGAATGCAAGAGAGGGGAGTTCTCCTTCAGCGAGGCCCGGGCCCCTGCAATTTCATCCCTCTGATTTGGAGATTTTAAGTCCTAAGGAAACACATAAAAAGAGAGCCTCCTTACCATGGGTTATAAAAGAAAGATTTATACAAAAAAGCTCCATTTTTCTGTCAATATAAATGAAAAGATAATAGACACTAAGAAGTCAGGTATAAGTTAAAATCAAGGGCATCAATTATTTCTACACTCCTTCAGATTCTGTTAAAAAGTTCTACAATAGGAAAGCTGAGCCAATTAGCAAATAAAGGTCACAATGGCACAGATGTATAATAACTAAGTAGATCTTATATTTGTCACACATATCTTGCTTATAAGTCAGAAAAATACTCTGACATTAACATTATTAAGTGCATTATAAGAGAGCCTGAATTACAAGGATGTTGATTACTTATTTCCATAGATGCTTATGACTGCATTTAACCTTTTCATTAAAACTAAACTGATTCAGTTAAGAATATTAAATTGAACCTCCTACCATTCAGCTATTTTCCACTCTTTTTCAGAAATACTTACTAATAATTTAATCCTGGATCTTTCTTTCTTTGACATTTATTCAAAAAATACTTATTGAGCACTTAGCATATGCTAGCCCTGTGCTAGACGCCAAGTGTACAGATATGAACAATCCTACAAGGATCCTGTTGTCCTGAAGCTTATGTTCTTGTTTGAGGGGGTGGGGGACTATCAACAAAGAATAAATTAGGTAAACAAATACACAAGACAATTTAAAGCAATGATAAATGCTGTGAAGAAAACACAAAAGTGAAATGTCATAGAGACTGCTTTAGCTTGGGTGGTCAGAAAAGATATTTCAGAATATGACATTTGCAGTAAATATAAATGAAAAGCATTCCAAACAGTGGGAAGACAAGGAAGAGAAAGTCTGATATAAGTGATAGATGATCAAAATTAGCTCAAAATACCATGGACAAACCTGGTAAACACTACATTAGCCAAGTGATAAAGGTTAACATCATCAGTGATGTCATGTGGGTATCATGCAGCCCTTGACCCCCTGTGACAAGAACAGCACTTCACCTCTCTGCTATTCTCTCCAAAAGTCCACCACCCCAATCTAATCATGAGAAAAACAATAAGCGAAACCAGATGGAGAACATCCTGCATGATACCTGGACATTATTCCTCAAGACTGATAAGGTCATGAAAAAGAAGGAGACTGATAAACTGCACAGACCAAAGGAGATAGGGAAGACATGACAACTAAAGGCAATGTGGTACCCTGGACTGGTTCCTGGAACAAAAAGAGGGCATTCATAGAAAAACTGGTGAAATCCAAATAAAACCTATAGTTGAGTTAATAGTAATATATCAATGTTTGTTCAGAAGTAGCAAATGTAAGATATTAACAACAGAGGAAACCAGAAGAAAGGTAGATGAGAATTCTCCATACTATCTTTACAACATTTCTGGAAATCTAAAATTATTGATATAAAGTAAAAGTTCATCTTAAAGAAAACTAATTCAAGAGAGCTTAACAATAGCACACACACTATCTTATATAATCTTTGTAAAACTTATGAAAAGACATTATCTTCCCCACTTTAAAGGGAAGAAAAATGAGGTTTAGAAAGACTAAGTTCCTGAGCCAAGTTACAGAACAAGAAGGTGGCATTTCTTATACCGTAACCCAAGTCAGTATGACTGCTAAGCCATGATGTTAACAACTATGTTACAGTCTTTCCTACACAGGAAGGATTTCCTTTATTTGCTACTATACATGGATGAGTAATGACATAATTTATAAAGTGCTCCTAGATAGTATCTTATTGATCATCACAACACCCTTTGAGGCAGTAAGGCTGGTGTTATTAGCCCCATTTTAACTAAATAGGTATTTAGGGTAAGGAGATTAAGAAGCTGGCAAAATAACTGAGATCTAAACCTAAGTCTTCTGATTGCAAATCTCATGTGTTTTTCAAAACACTCTGCTACCTCAGAATAATGTTGCCTGAGGTTAATAAATGGCTGTGCTACTGTATTTTTAGTTCCTTCCTTTCTGAAAATAAAGGCTGTCTGTGACTTCATGCAGGCTGTAGGGGAGATTAGCTTCTTTACAAGATGTAGGGAGGACAGTTAGAAGTAGCTGTCAACTCACTGTTTGTACTCACTAATTACCCGAGACAAGATACTTTGTAGTTTTCTTGGCTTGCTATGATTTCCCCCTTATATTTCTGGTCTAGGTTCTAGTTCCAGCTCTGTCATTAGCACTGTGCTCAGGGTAAGTCTTTTACTCTTTCAGTGAATGTTTTTCCATCTCTAAATGTGGGATAATGATACTTTTACCAGTGTTCTCATGAGATTGAGTAAGTAGCACATCAGAAATGGAATGTACTTGAAAAATAGTAGAGAATTATGGAAAGAGGACAAAATTATTCTTCCTAAAATATTCCTAAAATAGTCTTCCTAAAAATTATCAAACTTGGTGTACTGTTTTTGTCCTGTGATGCTCTTAGTGATTTTCAAACTTCCCACAATTTTATAGCACTACCTACATTTATCTCAGTGTGATTTGGAGGAAAAATAATTGAATGTTTAGATAGGATGCATATTTCTCAGAGGCATAATGATAAAAAGTATGAATATTCAGAAGGAGCTGAAGAAAATTCTCTGCATAATAGAGCATAAGCAAATCTAATTACATAATACCCTCTGAAGTGACCAATGCATTATACTACTCTATGTAGAATGGCAAGGTTAATGTTTAGGTAATTTCTGAAAGGTGAAAGCTTGTGAACATATATCACTACAAAGAAAGATAAGGTTTAAAGTATTAGTTCTTTTACTCTGATGATGGCTATATATATCTCACCATTAACTGTGGTAACTTTAATGTTGTAGGAACTTTGGAATTAAAAAAAAAAAAAATTCTAGGGATGCCTGGGTGACTCAATCAATTAAGCGTCTGCTTTCAGCTCAGGTCATGATCCCAGAGTCCTGAGATCGAGTCCTGCTCAGCAGGGAGTCTACTTCTCTCTTTCCCTTTGCCTGCTTCCGCACCTTTGCTCTTGTGCTCTCTTGCTCACTCACTCCCTCTCTCTCAAATAAATAAATACCTTTTTAAAAAAAAATTCTAGGGACGCCTGGGTGGCTCAGTTGGTTAAGCGGCTGCCTTCGGCTCAGGTCATGATCCCGGCGTCCTAGGATCGAGTCCCGCACTGGGATCCTTGCTGGGCGGGGAGCCTGCTTCTCCCTCTGCCTCTGCCTGCGAATCTGTCTGCCTGTGCTCTCTCTCTCTAATAAATAAATAAAATCTTAAAAAAAAAATTCTAAAATATTTTGGAGTTTGAGCCTATGCTTTGTTATCTCTGCCCAAGGGAACTACCAAATCCTTAATGCACACTTATACCTTGAATAGCAAGCTGATAAATCTGTGAGAAAGGAAAGATTCAGTGAACATATAAAAAAATAACATATTATGGCAGCAGGTGGGGGGGGGGAAGAAAGGCATGTTTCAAGGTTTAAGTAAATGAAATTGAGAAGGCAAGATCATTTCTCCTGAAGGACATCTCAAAGGATAGATTTAATGTAGGAAATAGGTACACAGATAAAAGGGGAACAAATGGGAGCCCCTAGGTGACCCATTGTTGTTAAGCATCTGCCTTCAGCTCAGGTCACAGTTCCAGGGCCCTGGGATTGAACCCTACATCAGGATCCCTGCTCAACAAGAAGCCTGCTTTCCTTTTCCCACTCCCCCTGCTTGTGTTCCTATTCTGTCTCTCTCTCTCTCTATCAAATAAATAAATAAAACCTTTAAAGGGGGGTAGTACCAATTAATGCCATCCTTCTAAACAAAAAGTTGGGGTGGTGACTGTGGCTATTTTTTTTTTTTTGACTGATGATATCATGGGTTCAAAGGTTCCTAGGCTGTTGATTTATCCTGAAATTTTAAATAAGGTCAAAACAGGAATTAAATGTGAAATGATAGGGTCAGGGCACCTGGGTGGCTCAGTCAATTAAGCATCTGCCTTCAGCTAGGGTCATGATCCCAGGGTCCTGGGACGGAGTCCCGCATCAGGTTCCCTGCTGAGCAGGGAGTCTGCTTCTCCTTCTCCCTCTGCTGCTTCTCTCTCCATCAAATAAATACATTAAAAAAAAATGATAGGGTCAATTAGGGATTTCTCTGGACAGAGAAGTCTAAAGAATTCAGCTCCTTGGGAATTGATACTTTTTTAATATCTTTTTTTAAATTGCTCCAGAAGAAAAAGCTCACATAAGATATCCAAGTTTAGGAGACATTAAATGCTTCCAGCTGATGCAGAAACACACAGATGGGATTTAAAAAGACCTTACAAGTCTGTGCAAGTGGGTAGAGAAGCAACATATGAGTTTTAACCCTGGCAAGAGAACAAAATATATTTAGGAATTTTAAAGATCACAAAGTATAAAAATGGAGGGCTCTAAGCGATCAGTTAATTAATTCAACCATTCACTCAATAAATATTGTTGAGTACTTCTATAGATCAGGCAGTACACTAATGTTAATGCAAAGATAAAAAGAGCACATGGGTAGCTCCGTCAGTTAAGCGTCTAACTCTTGGTTTCCGCCTGGGTCATATCCTCAGGGTCCTGAGATGGAGCCCATTGTCAGGTCCACCCTTAGCCAGGAGCCTGCGTTAGATTCTTTCTCTGCCCCTCCCCCTGTCCCTGCATGCTTTCTCACTCTCTCTCTCTAAAATAAATAGGGACGCCTGGGTGGCTCAGTTGGTTAAGCGGCTGCCTTCAGCTCAGGTCATGATCCCAGCGTCCTCGGATCAAGTCCCACATCAGGCTCCTTGCTCAGTGGGGAGCCTGCTTCTCCCTCTGCCTCTGCCTGCCACTCTGTCTACCTGTGCTCCTTCTCTCTCTCTCCCTCTCTCTCTGATAAATAAATAAAATCTTTAAAATAATAAAATAAGATAAAATAAATAAAACAATCTTTAAAAAAAAGAATGCAAAGATAAAGGACGTATAGATCAGAAGGGGAGACAAATTTATATGGAAGCTAGAATAGAATTATTCATAGCATAAAGGAAAGTCCCTTGGCTTGAGGGGATTGAAGAAAATTTATCGGAGGTAACTTTTAAACAGTGAGTAGAAGTTATTAATGTGTAGAACAGAACAAAAAGTAAAGAAAACAGCATGTGCAAAGACCTGAGGCATGAGCACGCAGGCCACTGTAGGTGGCATGACAAGCACAAGAAACATGAGCAGGAATGATGATGAATCCAGCTAGAAAGGTAAGCGGGAGATTCCTCACATGCCATGGTAAAGAACTGCAAGAGCAGCAAACTCAGGTGTGTATTTTCAATAGCAGTGAACTTGTAGTTGATTGGAGAGAATGGAAATGCAGTCAGGAGAACCCAGGCAAGAGACAATGAGTGCCTGAACATTGAACACTATTGTTAGGTAGTAGTAGAATGGATCTAAGAAAATTAATTCAGAAGGAAAAAATGGTAAGACTTTGTAATATTTGGATGAAGGAGGGGAGAGGAAATATTTAGAAGTGTCTAGAAAACTTTTTCAGCACTGTGTGTACGCAGCTGATGCATTCACCAAGATGGGGATTACAGAATGAATAATATGTTTGGAAAATAAAGGTGAAATACATTGTGTCATCTGTTAAATGTGAGATTCCAGCACAATATGCAAGTGAAAATATAGTGTATGTGAACCTAGAATTCAGAGTCTAGGGTAGAAATAGAGATCTATGAATCACCAGCTCATAATTGGGAAATGAATCCATGAATGTGAAGGTTACAGGGTCTTCACCCAGGATGAATGTTTTAATATAGAGAACCTGGGAAAAATCATAAATTGTTTCTTGAGGAAGTAAACCTGATAATTGTATGTGTTAGCTCAAAAGACCAAATACATATTGTAAATCACCAAAAAAGATATTAGAAAATACTGAACTCGAAACGAAGAAAGAGAAAAACAAGCAAAAAAAAACACATATACACCATGAAGCTTAAAACCTGAATTACTATGAATAAGTACAGACATCATACTTGAAGAAAAAAACAGAGTAGTTTTTTTAAATCAATTTGAAAAGGCAGGATGACTTCAGTATCAAGGTGCTAAAAATATGAGATCTGTTCACCTTGCAAAAAGAAAATTTATATTGGAGGACACATGACTAAAAACCCCCAGAAATCATGAATGAATTTGATAAGTTATTAATGGACTTCTTTACTAAATCTAGAAACAATAGATGGAGGAAGTAGCTCTTTGAATTTGAGTTAAATGAATTAAAAACATATCTGCTTATTATGCTGTTTCCCTCACTTCATTATAATTCCCTTGAATGAAGGCATCATAGCTTACTTATTTTGTATCTCATTATCTATTAATATATGGCACATATTATGAGCATAACACATTTTTTTAAGAAACAAATGGACAAATGAATAAGAAATAAATAATAGGATAAGGAATAAGTAATAGAAAGTTACATTCAGAAGGGTTAAGAAACTATATAATTATTCCAAGAAATAAACTTTGTGGAAAATATACATAATCCAGAAAGTTTAAACAAGTTTATGCATCACAATGTCACAGGAAGCTAAAGAGCAAAATTAAACTAAACATTTAATTTTAGTGAAGCCATTGGTACAACTACTTTGGAAAATTGTACCTACTAAAGCTGAACATATATATACCTCAAGATCCAGCTATTCTACTCCTAGGATATACACATATAGAAATATGTTCATATGTGCTTTAAAAGACATACGCAAAAGCATTCCTAGAAGCATTTTTCATAATAGCCCCAGCTGGAAACAACCCAAAGTAATGAGAGTGAACAAAATATAGCTACATGCCACAATATGAAATATGGGATAAAAGAGATACAACAAAAGAGTACACAATGTTTGATTTTATTTATTTATTTATTTATTTATTTATTTATTTATTTGATATATATAGAGAGAGAGCACACACATAGAGGGAGAGTGAGAGGGAAAGCAGATTCCCCTCTAAGCAGAAGCCCAATGCAGGGCTCGATGCAGGGCCCCACCCCAGGACTCCTGACCTGAGCTGAAGCAGACACTTAACTGACTGAGGCACCCAGGCACACCTCTTCTTCTTGCTCTGAGTGCTGTTTATATGGGTGTGTTTAGCTTGGAAAAATTCACTGAACTGTTTGCTCACAACATATGCATATTTCTGAATGTATCTTATACTTGATATAAATCAAAACATTTATATAATTTATATATATATGTAATTTTTATATATAAAAAATATATATATTTCTGAATGTATCTTATATTTGATATAAATCAAAACATTTATATAAAATAAAGGAAAACAAAAATATTAGTAATCCAGGCAAACATTCAGTTTGTGACTTCTCCTGGCAAAGGACATTAATATAAATAAGCTATGGACTTGCCCTGGTATAGCATTTCCCAAGATATTAAGGGAAGGATCAGCAAACTGGATATGCAGTCCATTTGCTAATGTCTTCTACCCACTTCGAGGGCTTTTATTAAAAAAGAAAAAGAAGGGGGGCCTGGGTGGCTCAGTGGGTGAAAGCCTCTTCCGTCGGCTCGGGTCATGATCCTAGGGTCCTGGGATTGAGCCCCACATCGGGCTCTCTGCTCCACGGGGAGCCTGCTTCCTCCTCTCTCTCTCTGCCTGCCTCTCTGCCTACTTGTGATCTCTGTCTGTCAAATAAATAAATAAAATCTTTAAAAAATAAAAAAGAAAAAGAAAAAAACCTAAATGTTTGAAAAACAAAAATAAGAAAAGAAAGGTCCCAGAGCCTGACCATTGGAAAGGCAAAGCTAAATGATTTTCATAGCAATTAATTCCATGCACCCTTGAACCCTCATTTCAGAGGATCAGAGAAAACTCTTACTAAGAGTTTTCTAAAACTAAACTAAACTAAACCCTTACTAAGCTACATCCCTGCCCACGTGGAATAGCTCAGCAGGTACTCTGTTCAACAAAGCAGAACTACATGCAAATTATTGAGTTTCTCTTCCAGGTGTTTAAATGAAGTTTCTGGAACTGACAAAACCACTCTGATAGGAGAGGGAAGGCTTATGAAGAACATTTTTGTTTTCTTAAAACTAAGAAGATGTGCAGCAGAAAAGCCCATGGATACTCGCTATTTGGATTCCATTCTTAGTTGGCTTCTATCCCTGGTCTTCCCTCTGCCAAGATGTTCCCTGCTAACTGCTTCACTGGTCACTAGGCAGCTTCATGTTCTCTCAGAAAACAAAATAGTGCAAACACCTGCTAATTTAAATGTTTTTCCCCAACATAGATTAGGAAGTGGAATACTTAGCCTTAACTGAAATGAGGACAGAAGATGGTAAAATAAGAGTAGAATACAGAGATAATTAAAAAGTGTGGAGAAAAAAATAAAGATTGAAAAAATGCAAGATTTTACAATCAAAACATGATTAAGCAACAGAAAGAGGATTTTACTGCTTTTCTCTTATTTCTTTTTCCATTTTAAATTAATAAGACAACTACAATAAAGGGGGAAAAATTCTTCAAATACAAATAGAAAACTGAGAAACCATATAATAATAGCATTAAGATATCCCCCAAGGTATGTAATTCTGGGCCATTATTGTATACCTTGGGTAGATGAAATACACAAAAGTGAATTTTAATAACTCCAAGATAACCTCCTAGGAAAACATTATTACTTAATTCTAACGCAGGCCACCATGTCATTCAAGAAAATGTATATATAAGGTTTAAAAAGGCACTATGTTAATCTTCTATCTACCTGATACAAATACACTATTATATCTATTATTTGTCTCAAGTTTATATCTAAAAAATAAATTGTATCTAAAGTCATCTACTATACAATTGAAGTAAAAGAAGTAAACAGGAAAGCAGATAAATAATGCACTAAATAAAATCCAGTGGTACTTCACATTTCCCTTCCATTTGTGTGCATATTTCATTGCTTAATCTAACAAGATTCAAATATCCATATCAGAAAACTTTTCCTCTAAAGTACAGATTTATTAACATCTATGAGAGTGAAGTTGGATTTTAACACCTAGCCAAAGATCAAAAACATCATTTTCCTTACAATTTCTTCCTATTTAAGTTTCTGTGACTCACTTGTGAGAAATAGACCACCATTTCCAAACATAGCATAACCTAGTACAAATGGAATTCAAGCCCAGGAATGTTGATCCAAATACTAATTAATAATGCCTTACATTCATGTAGTAGTTTATCTTGTTTAATAAGTTTCTAGTTATCTTCTCATAAAGAATTCCATGAGGAAAAAAGTGTTATTATCCCTAAATGTTAAAAAAAGGAAAAGGACAGTTGTCCAAAGGCACACAAGATTAATAAAAAGTGCTGATGATTGTTTTTAAGAAAGCCAGCATTTACTAAACAGCTATAATGCTTCCTACAGGCAAACATGCTCTAGTCATTTTTCTTTTTTCTTTTTTCTTTTTTTTAAAGATTTTATTTATTTATTTGACAGACAGAGATCACAAGTAGGCACAGAGGCAGGCAGAGAGAGAGGAGAAAGCAGGCTCCCTGCTGAGCAGACAGCCCAGTACGGGGCTTGATCCCAGGGCCCTGGCATCATGACCTGAGCTGAAGGCAGAGGCTTTAACCCACTGAACCACCCAGGCACCCCACTCTAGTCATTTTTCATTTAATGGCCCAGCTATGAATAGGATCCTGGACTGGCTTCTGTCTTAACACTCATTTTTTTAATTATTTAAATTCAATTTAGTTAACAGATACTGTACTATTAGTTTCAGGGATAGAATCTGTAATTCATCGATTGCATATAACACACAAGTACCCTCCTTAAGGTCCATCATCCAGTTACCCCATCCCCCACCCACCTCCAGCAATCCTCAGTTTGTTTCCTCAAGTTAGGTGTCTCTTTTTGTTTGCCTCCCTCTCTGTTTTCATTTTATTTTTCCTTCTACCCACAACTATTTTTATTTGCTGCCAGTAGTTTATCATCTGCCTCCAATGTCTATCAGAGGACTTTCCTACAGCCGTATAGCACTGTGGTGACACAACAGAGAATACATATTTCAGAGATATCTTCCTGATGAATAATTATCATATGTAATACAACTCAGATTAGAAACACATTCTTTAATTCCATTTCAGTACAAGACTGATTTAAAAAAAAACCCTCAGGCCGAAACTATAAAAATAGAAATCAAAGTGTGATCCATAAAGTCATTTAGATTGCTCAAAAATATAAGTCAGACATAATGAAGAAAGAGCGAAACTATCATCTTAACTATTTCAATCTACCTTTGATAAAGGAAACATTCTAAATATAACATCTTAGTAATGATAGTTTAATGGTTGCTTTTCCCAGAGTTGGGGGACTATTTGGCTTAATTCAACCAGCTTGAAAACACCTGCTTTAAGGTGTGACTTTAGAGCTAAGGCTAAAGATAAGGCTATATAACTCAGATGTTCCTAAGGTTATAAACTCAGATGTTTATTCTAAGCAGGAAACATGAATAGGCCAAATGTTAATTCACAGAGAGTGGTGAGGCACTCACACACCATAGAATACTTGCCTCACTTTAAAACATTCAAATCCAACATGGCCAAAAAGAAGTCCTGACCTCTGCTCTAAAATTCCAGCACAGATGTTTGTGTCAGCCTATGAGTGCACTCTCCATGTTTTCTATTCATAACATATGTGTAACTGACCTTAGAAAGGATTGGAAAGAGATAACGGATGTCCTTGGGCCTGAGGAGCCTACAATAAATGAACGGGAGTGAGGCAGATGCTGAGCCACTCCAGGGCAGGAAGTCTGTCTCACTGTAATAGAAACAGCATGAGCTTTGGGGTTAGAATCCCAACACAAAACACTCCAATAGCAGATTTTGAGTAGAATAATAAATCTTACTTCAGCTACAAAATGGGAATAATAATTCCTACCCTAGAGGGTAAAATGAGGTTAAATTATTTAATGTCAAACATTTTCCAGAATGTTCTTAGTGACCTCTCTCTATATAACAAACTATTATCTATATCCCCTCCTTAAAATGCTTCTCCCTTATCTTCTTAGATGACAGTGAATACTAAATTTAAGTTGACATTATTTGATAGTATTAACCTCTCTTCTGCACTCCAGATACATAACTCAGGTTGAGTCTCAAAATAAACATATGGGAAATTGAACCTATTGCCTTTCTTACGCTCCCCCCCCCCCAACTCATGTTTCTCCTCCAACATTCTCAGACTCGGTGGTCTAATGAGAAATCTGAGGAATATCCTTGACACTTCCATCCCTTCATCCCTATCATTAGATAAAGTCTACTATTCTATTCATTAAATATTTCTCTAGTATGTACCCTTGTTCTTGTCCTTACTACTAGGACTAATCTAGAGGAGAAATGATTAAGGATAACTAATGAAGTGGTTGTAAGTACAAAGAAGAAATCAAAGACAAAACTTTTTGGCTAATACAATCTTTTCTCTATAGTATCATCAGAGGAATCCCTCCAAAATTCAAAAATGATCATCAATCCCCAATTTAAAAATTTTCAAGTGACTATTAATCCACACAAAATAAAACTCATATTTTTTTTATTACAGACAAGGATAATCTGACTTCAGCTTCTCTCTTTAGTCTCACTTCCTATCACTCATCTCACAGGCACCCTTTTCTCTAGCCACGGAGACTCACATAAGGTTCTATAAGTGCCTTGAGCTATGTTCCAGTCTCCCCTTACATCTCTTGGGAAATGTCTACTCATCCCTCAAGCTATCTTGGAGTCTCATGTTCGGTTACCCACAGATGTACTCATGTGCTCCAATAGTGCTTATATGGCACTAATCTAGCATATATTATACAATTACCATTTGCTATAGTTATTCATCAAAATACCTGTGTTTCTTACCAAATTATGAGCTTCTATTAGGGTGATAACTATGCCTTACCTCTTTCTTCCCCCTCGGCCTCATATGGGAGCTGACACAGAGTGACCAATAAATCAAGGACACCTCTCACCACTTTTTTTTTAAGACTTATTTATTTGAAAGAGAGAACGTGCAAAAGCAGGGACAGGGGCAGAGGGAGAGGGAAAGAGAGAATCCTTAAGCAGACTCTCCACTGAATGCAAAGCGCAACACAGAGATCCATTCCAAGACCCTGAGATCACACCCTGAGCCGAAATCAACAACAGTTCGCCAGTTAACCAACAAGACACCCAGGTTCCCCCTCTCTCACCACTGTAAAGACACCGGAAAACACTGAAGGTTACTGCCATAAGATAATTTACTTTTCCATGAGAAAAAAATTCTAATTTTGGAAAAGGAAATCATAACTACAAGAAGCTAAGATATACTCATCCTAGAATGAAAACATTCTTCTTTAATTGTGTTCCCAATTAGGCTAACTAGATCTTCCTATGAACTATTCTTCAGTATTCTAGCCTAGCCCTTATTTAAAAAGCTGATGATACCAGTTACTGCTTATATGTAAGTGTGTTGTTCAGTGCTAATTCCTATATATCTCAGGATATTTTGGAAAATATGATTTCTAACTATATTCCCTGGCAGGAAACAAAACTTTAAGCAGAATGAAGGTAAAGATGTCCTGTATTTGACATGTTTTTCAGGAAGTTAAATTAATGTTCCTACATTAACCAATAATCAGATCCATCTGACTGAGGAAACAGAAATAACTTGGGTTAATGATCTTATTAAGTTTTGAGTACTCTGATATAATCGAGTATTTATACAGTGGGATTCAACTAAGAGCTACAAGAAAATACAAAGTAAAAATAAGCACCCATTCAATTCCTCTGCTCTCTGGAAACTGTTAAATAATAATATGCTAAATAAAATGGGCTAAAACTGGCAGAGTACATTAGATTACTATAGGAATTGTAAAGAAAAGCCTGAGTAGGTTAAGAAAAATTTCACAGGCAGAGGAGCACCTTGAAAATGCACCACAGTGGGATTCCTGGGTGGCTCAGTCAGTTAAGCATCTGCCTTGGGCTCCCAGGTGGGCTCAGGTCATGATCCCAGGGTCTTGGGATCAAACCCCACATTGGCTCCCTGCTGCTTCCCCTGCTTGTGCCCATTCCCTTTGTCAAATAAACAAATAAAATCTTTTTTTTTTTTAGATTTTATTGTTTTATTTGAGAGAGAGAGAAAGAGAGAGAAAGCACGAGAAGGGGGAGGGTCAGAAGGAGAAGCAGAATCCCTCCTGAGCAGAGAGTCTGATGTGGAACTCAATCCCAGGACTCCAGGATTATGACCTAGGCCAAAGGCCATCACTTAACAAACTGAGCCCCCAGGTACCCATAAATAAAATATTTTAAAAAGAAAAGAAAAGGAAAGAAAAGAAAATGCACCAGGTAAAAGAGAACCAAAAAATATGACACTAAAGCACTTGGCATCTCAAACATAAAATATCAAAATCTGAGCTCCTGATAGAGATTCCTGCAACTCCCACTCTTCACCAATTCAGTAAATGGCAGTTCTTCCAGTTGTCCAGGCCAAAAATCTTGTCACCAACTTCTACTTCTCTTTCATCTCACATCCACTTTGTCAGTCTATTCTATCACTTTAACCAGAATTTGATTTCTTATCAATCTCTAGAAAGTCATCATGTCATTGTTTTGCTCAAACCATTCAACATATCTCTCTCACCTCATCCCGGTAACTCTCCTTGCTCACCCAGATCCAGCCACATGGACGTCTTTAGTGTTTCCCTCAAAAGCCAGGCATGTCCTTACCTTAGGCCATCCTGTTGCTGGCACCCTTCTAGATCCATGTCTGGCTCACTCTCTCACTTCCTCTTAGTCTTTACTCAAAAATCAACTTTTGAGTGAGATCTCTATCTAAAAGTCCCACCAACAATTTCACTCTTGATATGCCATATGCCCTTTTTCTGCTTTATCTTCTTCTTATTTATCACTACTATACTTTATATCATAGTTATTTATCATGTTTCCTTTCTGCTTATTCCAATGGAATATAAGCCCCATGAAGTGACATGAAAGCTACCTGATACATATTTATTTAATTAATTAATGAACATCAACCCAAATTAAAAATTTGAAATTAACTATCTGAACATCTTACGCATCAAACATATAAAAAGTTATCCTATCACATGGGGGATTAAATACCAGGAATCTGTCTAGTTTGTTGAAAAAATTGATAAAGGGCACAGAACCAGATAACATTAACATAAAACTTTCTTCTCCCTTTTATCTCTCATTTCAGAACAGATTTTAGAACAGTTTCACCTATATATCTTGCAATTTACTAGTGAGTTTTACTTGACTCATATAACATGCTTACCAGAATGCATATAGAAAGCTTCTGAACTCAAAACATAATGGCTGTAGTTGAAAGGTGAACTGTGTATGCCTGCCTGATAGAAGGTAACTTGTATTTAAAATCCAGATCCCGGGTGCCTGGGTGGCTCAGTGGGTTAAGCCTCTGCCTTCAGCTCAGGTCATGATCTCAGGGTTCTGGGATCGAGTCCCACATGGGGCTCTCTCCTCAGCAGGGAGCCTGCTTCCTTCTCTATCTCTCTGCCTACTTGTGATCTCTCTCTCTCTGTCAAATAAATAAATAAAATCTTAAAAAAAAAATAAAATAAAATCCAGATCCCTAGTTAACAAAGATTTTGCCTTATTCAAGGCATATGCCTTGAATATGGATCATCTACATGCAGAGTACTCACTGTTTCACTTCTGCCAATTTAAATACTCATGTCTCTAGGAATGGCTACAATCCACCCTAGTACATAAAATAAATTAGTATTCTTGCACTCTAGAGAAAAGTATGTGTTTAGCACCAAATGGAATCAGCAGATGACTAAATACTCTTTTTTTTTCCTGCCTTGCTTCTGTCATCAATACAACAGATGCATGATGCTGGAATGTGGACAACCCCCAGAAGGTTGGTGTTTTCCTCTAATGCACAAATAAACCATTCAAAAATGCATTCCACATAGCATACCAGAGTCAGCAAGAATCTCTTGGTTTCTTTATTGCCTAAAAGATGATTTTATGTGTGAATATATCACAAAGACTTCCATAGTCCAAATAAAGCATAAGACTACCTTTGATGTTAAACATCATTAAATATCTTGTAAATTTGTAGCAATGGTCATTCAAGTCCAAGATAAACAAATGCCACAAATGATTTACAGTTACTATAGTTCACAGTAAATCCTGAGCATTACCCAAATTCATGGCACTTTTAAAGGCATGAGACATGGATAGCTAAAAGATAAGTTAATGAAAGTAGGATTCTTTCTATATTAAGTATGGAAAACATTCTCTTACTAGGAAGACCTACTTCACTTCAATATCACCTCTCTTAAAACCATAACACACAAGGAAAATGACAGTGCATCATCCTTGGTCTAATTGTCCAGCTATGTTCCTCAAGGTTCCCCCAATATGGGTGGAAATTACATTCCCATTTTTATTTACTGTTGAATTTGCAAGGAATATCCACTCAGAAACATTAAATTTCAATAAAAAAAGACAAGAACATTCTTCAACCTGATAAAGTGAATCTATGAAAACCCCATAGCTGATATCATACTTAGTGGTGAAAGACTAAATGCTTTCTCTCTATGATCAGGAATAAGACAAAAATGTCCTCTCATTTATATTCAATATTGTACTAGAAGTTGTAATCAGATAATTTAAGAAAGAAAAAAATAAAAGGCATCTAGTTTGGAAGTAAGATGTAAAACTATCACTATTTGAAGATAACATGATCTAGTATACTGAAAATCCTAAAGAATTCACATACACACTCACACACACACACACCACACACACACACACACACACAAAAGCTATTAGAGCTAATCAACAAAATCAGCAACGTTGCAGGATGCAGTATAAATGTACAAAATTATTTGTATAACTACACACTTGCAATAAGTGATTTGAATACAAATTAAGGAAACAATTCTAATTATAGCATTGAAAAATAAAATACTCAGTAATTAATTTAACAAAAAAAGTACAATTCTCCTACACTGAAAACTACAAAACATCATTAATAGAAATTTGAGAAGACTTACAAAAATGGAAATACTTTCCATGTCATATATTGGAAGACTTAATATTATTATGAGTACAATATTCCTCCAAATTGAACAATAAATTCAGTGCAATTACTATCAAAATGTCAGCAATGTTTTTCACAGAGATTGAAAAGATGAACCTAAAATTCATAAGAATATGCAAGGGACCCAGAACACCAAAACAATAAAAAAAAAAAAAACAGAGTTGAAAAATTCACTCTTTGCAATTTCAAAATGTACTAAAAAGCTACAAGAAAGTATGAATCTGGCATACGTAGATCAGGAATAGAATTGAGACTCCAAAAATAAACCCATACATTTACAGTTAATTCATCTTCAACATGCGTGTCAGGACAACTCAATGGAGAAAGAATAATCCTTTCAACAAACAGTACTAGGACAACTAGATATTTATATGCAAAAGAAGGAAGCTGGACCTCAATCTCATACTGTACACAAAATTTAACTCCTAATATAAAAGCTAAACTATAAAACTCTTAAAAGAAAACATAGAAGTAAATCCTCATGATATTGGATTAGACAGGGTTTTCTTAGATATGACAGGAAAAAACCACAAACAATAAGAAATACATAAGGTGAACATTATAAAAACTACTAAAAACCTGTTTGCATTAAAGGATACAAAGACATTAATGAGGGCATGTGATGTAATTAACATTGGGTACTATATAACACTCAATCATTAAACTCTACCTCTGACACTAATAATACACTCTATGTTAATTAATTGAACTTAAATAAAATAAAATTTAAAAAAATAAAATCATAAGGAAGAGAAAAGAAAAAGGATACCATCAAGAAAGTTAAAGCATGATAGAAATATCAGTGGAGGGAAAGGAAGCAAGAAGGCGGAGGAGTAGGAAACTGAAATAGCATTTGGTCCCAGGAGTTCAGCTAAATAGTTATCAAACCATTCTGAACACCTACAAACTCAACAGGAGATAGATGAGAAGAAGAGCAGCAATTCTAGGACCAGAAAATCAACCATTTTCAGGAAGGTAGGATGAGCAGAGAAGTGAATCCGAAGCGATGGGAAGGTAAACCATGGGGGGAGGGGCCGGTTACCAGCAAGTGGTAGAGCAGCAAAGCACAAAATCAGAAATTTTAAAAGTCTGTTCAATGTCTGAGTGACATTGCTCTAGAGGCTAAGCGGGGGTGGAGCCCTCGGAGATACAGTGTAGTCTCCAGACCCATGGGGTCACAGAAAGGCCAGGGGTGTCTGAGTGTGGCAGAACTGCCAGGTGTCAGAGCATGGCAGCCAGTTATAGAGACAGAGCTGAGGTGGAGGCTCTCAGCTCAGGGTTACCTTAAACCATGATCCAAGGCACATCAGACCACTGCTCTTCAAGACTCCACTCCAAAACTGCTAGAACTTGTACAGGAATTCAGTAAAGTGTAAAGATATAAAATCAGTGCTCAGAAATCAGCAGCATTTCTATACACCAACAACAAGATAGAAGAAAGAGAAATTAAGGAATCAATCCCATTTACAGTTGCACCCAAAACCATAAGACACCTAGGAATAAACCTAACCAAAGAGGCAAAGAATCTATACTCAGAAACTATAAAGAACTCGTGAAAGAAATGGAGGAAAACACAAAGTAATGGAAAAATATCCCATGCTCATGGACTGAAAGAATAAATATTGTGAAAATGTCTATGCTACCTAAAGCTATCTACACATTTAATGCAATCTCTATCAAAATCCCATCCACTTTTTTCAAAGAAATAGAACAAAAAATCCTAAAATTTATATGGAACCAGAAAAGACCTCGAATAGCCAAAGGAATATTGAAAAAGAATGCCAAAGTTGGTGGCATCACAATTCCAGACTTCAAGCTCTATTACAAAGCTGTCATCATCAAGACAGTATGGTACTGACACAAAAACAGACACATAGATCAGTGGAACAGAATAGAGAGCCCAGAAATGGACCCTCAACTCTATGGCCAACTAATCTTTGACAAAGCAGGAAAGAATATCCAATGGAAAAAAGACAGCCTCTTCAACAAATGGTGCTGGGAAAATTGGACAGCCACATGCAGAAAAATGAAACTGAACCATTTCCTCACACCACACATGAAAATAGACTCAAAATGGATGAAGGACCTCAATGTGAGAAAGGATTCCATCAAAATCCTTGAGGAGAACATAGGCAGCAACCTCTTCGACCTCAGCCACAGCAACTTCTTCCTAGGAACTTTGCCAAAGTCAAGGGAAGCAAGGACAAAAATGAACTATTGGGACTTCATCAAGACCAAAAGCTTTTGCACAGCAAAGGAAAGAGTCAACAAAACCAAAAGACAACTGACAGAATAGGAGAAGATACATGCATACATATCAGACAGAAGGCTTGATTCCAAAATCTATAAAGAGCTTAGCAAACTCAACACCCAAAAAACAAATAATCCAATCAAGAAATGGGCAGCAGACATGAACAGACATTTCTGCAAAGACATCCAGATGGCCAACAGATACATGAAAAAATGCTCCACATCCCTCTGCATCATGGAAATACAAATCAAAACCACAATGAGATACCACCTCACACCAGTCAGAATGGCTAAAATTAACAAGTCACGAAATGACAGCTGCTGGCGAGGATGTGGAGAAAGGGGAACCCTCCTACACTGTTGGTGGGAATGCAAGCTGGTGCAACCACTCTGGAAAACAGCATGGAGGTTCCTCAAAAAGTTGAAAACAGAGCTACCATATGATCCAGCAATTGCACTACTGGGTATTTACCCTAAAGATAGTAATCTGAAGGGGCATGTGCACCTGAATGTTTATAGCAGCAATGTCCACAATAGCCAAACTATGGAAAGAACCTATATGTCCATCAACAGATGAATGGATAAAGAAGAGGTGGTATATATATAGAATGGAATACTATGCAGCCATCATAAGAAATGAAATCTTGCCATTTGGGACAACGTGGAGGGAACTAGAGGGTATTACGCTTAGCGAAATAAGTCAATCGGAGAAAGAAAACTATCATACAATCTCTCTGATATGAGGAAGTGGAGATGCAAAGTGGAGGATTTGGGGGGTAGGAAAAGAATAAATGAAACAAGATGGGATCGGGAGGGAGACAAACAATAAGAGACTCTTAATGTCACAAAAAAAACTGAAGGTGGCCGGGGGGAGGGGGGTAGGGCGGGTGGTGGGCTTATTATGGACATTGGAGAAGGTATGTGCTATGGTGAGTGCTGTGAAATGGGTAAACCTGGTGATTCACAGACCTGTATCCCTGGGGCTAATAATACATTATATATTTATAAAAAAATTAAAAAATTATAAAAATTTTTTTAAATGAAAGGAAAGTTAAAGCACAACACACATGATGGTTAAAAATTTCAGAAATCATATATGTGACCAGAGTTTTGCCTCTGGAATATATAAAGAACTATTAAAAAGTCAACAATAAAAAGTCAGTCCAATTAAAAAGTAGCAAAGAAGGGGGTGCCTCAGTGGCTCAGTCTGTTAAGTGTCCAACTCTTGGTTTCTGCTCTGGTCATGATCTGGCAGCAGTCATGGCAGCAAGCCCTGACTCTGAGCTCATCATAGTGTCTGCTTCTAATTCTCTCTCCTTCTCAGTCCTGCTCACTCTGTCTCTCTCAAATAAGTAAATAAAATCTTTAAAAAAAAGAAGTGGGCAAAGGATCTAAATAGACATTTTTCTAAAGAAGATAAGATGATGGCCAACAAGTACATGAAAAATGTTCAATATCATTAGCCATTAAGGAAATGCAACTAAAACCAAAATGAAATAACACTTTACCCACTAGGATGTTTATAATAATAATAATAATAATAATAATAAAACAGACAATAGCAAGTGTTGATAATGCAGCCACTTCGGAAATCAGCCAGGCAGTTTCTCAAAATATCCGTCATAGAGTTACCATATGACCCAGTGATCTCTCTTCTCAGTACATACTCAAAAAAATTCTTATGTTCACATATGAGGCATCTGAGTGGCTCAGTCAGTTAAGCATTCAAATCTTGATTTTGGACCAGGTCATGATCTCAGAGTTGTGAGATCTAGCCCCACATTCAGTTCTGCACTGAGTATGGAGCCTGCTTAAGATTCTCTCTTTCTCTCTTCCTCTGCCTCTCCCCACACTCTCTCTAAATTACATATGTGTGTGTGTGTGTGTGTGTGTGTGTGTATTCACATAAATTTTATACATGAATTTTCATAGCAGCATTATTCATGATATCAAAAAGTGAAAACAACCCCAATGTCCATCAGTTAATGAATAGACAATAAAATGGAGTATAGCCACTCAATGAAATATTGTTTGGCAATGAAACATGCTGATACATGCTACAACATGGCTGAATCTTGGGAAATTTATGCTAAATCAAAGAAGCCAGTCACAAAAGAGTACCTGGTATGATTTCACATTTATTAAATGTTCAGGAAAGACAAATCTATAGAGACAGAAACTACATCTGTGGTTGCCTAAGGTAGAGGGGTGAGGGGAGCAACTGCTAATGGTGTACAATATTCCTTCTAGGAATTATGAAAATGTTCTAAAATTAGATTTATTGATCATTGCACAACTTTGTACTCTTTAAATGTGTAAATTTATGGTATGTGAATTATATTTAATACAGTGGTTAAAAATAAAGACAAAGATATAAACATCAGTATATCACTGGAGAGAGGAGTAAAGGGGCATTTGTCATAGTCAGTAGCTCTCATACTTGAAATATACTAATACTTTGGAAACTCAGGACCAATGTGTAAAAAGAGGAAGCCAAGATCAAGGGAGACAGAGTCTGGAAAACTGCTGGCTTAAAGCATCTAAATAGGCCAGGTCATATTTGTCAACAAAAAATCGTCTCAATATAAATTACAAATAGAGTGTCTTCTAAAACATACAATCAGATTAAGGAATTCCAGATTTGGAGACTGGAAATGGAAGGGGAGTGGGGCAGCAGTGTTCATTTAAACATAAATGATTATCAGGGTCAGGAAATCAATCTACTTCCACAAGATCCTCACCAGCAGCCTGGATTTTTGAGGCACAGAATCAATCCCCAAGGAGAAAGGATGGCAGTTATCATGTGTGAAATTAGAAGCTCACCTACTTTCTAGGGTTTGAAGGAGGTAGTGTTTCCACACCAAATAAAGAGAAAGACACACACACAAACACAAACACACACACACATACACCCAAAAATGTGGAGAGGAAGTGGGGCTACTAGGGGTTAATCCATTCTCTGGATAGTCTGAAGAACAGGATTTGGAGAAGGAATAAGAATGAGAACATGCTTCCTCCTACTTTCTCCTTCACTATCATTCTCACTCTGCCTCTTTAATGGTTAAGTCAAGTCCTGGGAAAGGCAAACATCTACAATGGAGGCCATCAAGAAACTCAGATCTTGGGAGTAGGGAATCAGAGTCATAGGAGGTAACAGGGAATGCTAGTATCATAGGAATTCATTGCTGTTCCTTGCAATGTTTTCTCTAACAGAGAAATACCAAAGGAAATCACAAATGGAAAATGATGGATGACAATGGATGATGACGATGATGGTGACAGAGATGGAAATGAACCTTGACTGGCAGAACAAAGCATGAAAGAATCCTGGTTCTATGTCTGGGCTAACATAAGAAGGCTGGAAAGTGATGCAATATGAGGACTACTCGAACACTCATAGTTCAGCCAGTCAGATTCAGGATCCAACATACAAGGACTGAATCATGGGAAACCCATATTGAGTATCGGCTATATAGATGGCAGGGTTTCAGGTAAATTTTCTCTTCCTTCTATGCTTTATGCATAGGGAAAGGATTTCTTTATGTTGTAATTCAGTTTTCTTTCTTTTTTTTTTTTAAAGATTTTTATTTATTTGACAGACAGAGATCACAAATAGGCAGAGAGGCAGGCAGAGAGAGGACGAAGCAGACTCCCGCTGAGCAGAGAGCCCGATGCGGGGCTCGATCCCAGGACCCTGAGACCATGACCTGAGCCGAAGACAGAGGCTTTAACCCAATGAGCCACGCAGGCGCCCTCAGTTTTCTTTCTCACCAATT
Source organism: Taxidea taxus jeffersonii (assembly GCA_003697995.1). Taxonomy (NCBI): domain Eukaryota; kingdom Metazoa; phylum Chordata; class Mammalia; order Carnivora; family Mustelidae; genus Taxidea; species Taxidea taxus. Next base: position 125,460 of record ML093180.1, read on the forward strand.
TATTTTCAGTTATATTCTTAAATCTTTACAAGCTTCTGTGTTGTCCATCTCAGGATTTATCACCTTGCTATCTTTGGTATAGAAACTACTGATAAGAAAAGAAAAGAAAAGAGAAGAGGAGAGGAGAGGAGAGGAAAAGAAAGAAGAAAAGAAAAAAGGAAAGGGAAGGGAAGGGGAGAAGGGAAAGGAAGGGAATGGAATGGAAGAAATACAAAATTGAGTTCATAAAGAAAATGCCTAAAGTAGGCCTCAAGAGTCAGTTTAGATTTAGTTCAAAATACAAAATGGCATAAATTAGTGAGAAGCACTAACAAGTTTTAGTACCTAAGAAAAGCTACTTAATTGAAAAAGGGACAAGAGGGAGAAATGAATAAAAACTAACATGTATTAATCATCTATTATATGGATGGTAGTGCTTCCCCTTCCTTGTAAAATAAGAATCCATATTGCCATTCTTATAGATAATAAGAAGAGAAACACGGAAAGGTTACAACTCATCCAAGATCACAGGACTGCTACTATGGCTGGCACTGAAACTTAGACCTTTCAGATCTAAATCCATGCTCTGAGCACAATGCAATGCTATATTGAACACAGCTCTCAAACTCATTTTTCTTATATATCAAATGAAACGTCTAAATTTTGAAGTGTCACTCTAAAATAACAAATTTTTGTGTGACTATTCCTATGGTACAAAATTACAATAATTTCTGAAATCTATTATAACTCCAAAATTCTCTCTCATTATGTCTTAATCAAATAGTACTGAGACAAAATTACACAGCCTAAAATCTCAACTATACTACCTTTCTTCCATGTATTATATAAGCATGTAGGCTAGATCACTCTATTATCTAATTATGACTACATGTCAGGACTGTTAGACTCACCCTGTATGTATTAAATGTTTTAATCTTAATAACTCTATAAACCATATTGTTACCCCTATTTTACAGATAACGTTAAGTGATTGAATAAAGTCAAAAAGCTAGTCAGCTGTAGAACTGAAATTTAAACCAAATCATTATGGCTCCAGAGCCCAAATGCTTAACCATGAAGCTGTTAGGCTTTCTGATGAAAACTGAAAAAAATCCTACTAGAGGTTCACAGTGTTTTAATTTTCTATATGTTTTCTCATTTGATCCACATTTGATCCTGTGTTCATTACATAGGCAAATTTTAAAAACTAGGCTGTTCAGTGTCATACAGCTATCAAGTGGCAGAAAACACATCTAATTTTTTTCAGTATAGCATAAGATTTTGCTTAGTGGATTCCTATGACTGAAAACAAGCACCAGAGAAATTATAATTTGATAATAATGGCTTATTATATAGATATTAATAGATATAATAGATACGATGAGAATAAAGCAGGAAAATTATAGTTTTTCTCCTCTGAAATTCTCATAATTTTTAAATTTCACTCTTTTCTTTATCAATGAACAAGGCTAGACTACGCTAAGAACTTTGAACCTTAGAGATTTAAGTCACTTAAACCATTAAGAAAAACAGTATTTGCCACCACCTCTCCTGTGCTTTTGCACTCTTTCTGTAATTTGGCATAAATTTTTTCTGACTGCATTGATTGTTCACTGAACTAGGAAACACACTTTTGATATTACAGAGGCAATGCCTTGTCACCTTGATTTTATACCATGATTATGCTTCAGTTTGAACTGCTTACTTAGTCACCTCAATGTCTTACCAAATGACTTTTTTTTTAAGATTTTATTTATCTATTTGAGAGAGAGAGAGAGAGAACAAGCAGAGAGAGGGATAGAAGCAGAGGGAGAAGTAGGCTCCCTGCTGAGCAAGAACTCCCCCCCCCAAAGTGGGGTTCAATCTCAGCACCCTGGGATCACGATCCTAGCTGAAGGCAGGCACTTAACTGAATGAGCCACCCAGGCACCCCAAATGATTTCTTTCAATCCATTTTAACAGCTAAAGATTTAGGACATTAAACTTATTTTTTTATTAAATTAACACTAAATATAAACCATAAAAAACCACTTATATCTCTTCTTGGAGAATGTGATGGGACACAAATTCCATTATTTACATATTTCTTCATTATGGACATTTATCTGGATGAAAGATCATTCAATAAGGATGACAGGTTTTTTCCCAACAAACCTTTTTATCCCAATATTCAATTAAATGACAGAAGATAGGACACTCTAGCAATTTTCTTAGGGTTAATTATCTGGGAATTTAACATTGCTTTGAAAAGTTTCCAAGTGATACTAGTCATTTATTTCCCACCAGAAAGGAGAAACAGAAGACAATATAAAATATTCAATCAGGGACGCCTGGGTGGCTCAGTTGGTTAAGCGGCTGCCTTCGGCTCAGGTCATGATCCCAGCATCCTGGGATCGAGTCCCACATCGGGCCAAGGAGCCCGCTTCTCCCTCTGCCTCTGCCTGCCACTCTGCCTGTGCTCGCTCCTGCTCTCTGTCTGACATAAATAAATAAAAGCTTTAAAAAAATAAAATAAAATAAAATAAAATATTCAATGAAATCTTTAATTAAGATCATTTAAGATCAAATAAGGGACATAATGGAGAAATGGGGAGGAAAACGGCAAAACTTCAACATTATGGACATTTAAAGCACCCAGCAGTACTTTTTAATGAAAGAACAAAATCAAGTTAAATATTGAAGAGTTTTAAAAAAGAGTTTAGTTAAATAAAAAATATTTAAAATGGCAAAATGTAAATTCTGTTTATAATGTCTTCCTTTACATTAAAAAAAAGCATCCTTGCTAATATTTTATGCTTACATAAGCACTGGCTTACTTATGAGTCAGACACTTCACCAGTTTGTTGGACACTTCACCAGTTTCCAGGTGTAAGCATGTTTATAATTTTAGAATTCTGATAGATGGTAATCATTTTATAACCATAAAACAACATCAAACAATAGAGATCAAAATTTTCTGGAATCATCATGTGACGCTTACACAGCTGGGCTTTTTAAGACCAGTGTGTGAGTGATCATTGCATAGCTATAATTCTGAGCCTGTTGTTTTAAAAACAAGCAGGCTCTTGGGGAGTTAAAGATGGGGGTTGAGATTTTTTAACTTAAAAAGTAATCTAGAGAATAAAGTGTATAAAGTCTCCTAGAGTACAATGTTAAAAGCACAAATTCCAGTTTAAACTAGAGAAGGCAAATCTAATGTTCTTATTGCCACGTTAATTTTCTCACATTATACCTGGTGTTCTTGCTTCTAATTATATTTTTACATGAAGGCCTTATTATACATAATATGGCAAATATTACAGAGAGACAGTTTCTGTCTCCTGGATTTTGTTTGTTTTATATTTATAACCTTAATGTTCTACTCAGTGAGGTTCTGTATTTGATAGGAGTAAAGCATAATATTTATAGTAATCCTTTATTAGATGCCAGTATCCCTAAAGGAGTAATTAGTCAAGCAACATACATTTGCTTATGCATGTTTTATATACATCAGCACTGTGCTAAATAATAAATTAACCCAGTAATAAGTGTCATTTCCTAAATAAGAACCACCATCTGGAGGAAAAAGGACCACACAGGTTAGGTGTGTCTCAGTCAGGGAGATGATGAAGGAGAGTATAGCCCAGGAACCTAGGTTTTTAGGAACACAAACTCATGGTGAGAAGGGGGTGCCACATTTGGAAGAGATTCTAATGTAGCCAGAAGGCAGAATGGAAGCACTGAGTATACAGGCCTCAAAACACACTATGGCATTTGCTGTACCTTTATAATTAGTCTTCCCTTTGTAAGTAGTCCTAATGGAAATATCTGACAAATATAAAATACTTCCTCTACAAAGTAACTTTAGGGGCCCCGTTACACAAAAGATGGTAGCTGTCATTTGACAGTTGCCCAGAAAGTCCCATCATTCTAAAATCTCTCTCACATCAAGCACCTAGAATTGCATTCTCAATCCATTAAGCAAGAGGTATCCGCCCCATAATTTCATCATTGAAATTCAAAAATTGTAGATATTGATAACAATGAATCACAGCATGTTATGTAATTGCCGTTGATAAATCCTTTTGTTTCACAAAATAAATTTAAGCATAAAGTGCTCTAATATAGAAGAGGGTCAGTGACCATTCATATGGTCAGTCGGCCTGTAAGTCTAACCTGGGAATGGTTTTTAATAAGCAGAGCATTCGAGGGAGGAGTCAAGATGGCAGAGAAGTAGCAGGCTGAGACGACATCAGGCAGCAGGAGATCAGCTAGATAGCCTATCAAACCATTACGAACACCTACGAATCCAACAGGAGATCTAAGAGAAGAAGAACAACAATTCTAGAAATAGAAAATCGACCACTTTCTAAAAGGTAGGACCAGGGGAGAAGTGAATCCAA
>ML093181.1:0-47812 GCA_003697995.1 Taxidea taxus jeffersonii
CAAAAAGTTAAACAGAGTTACCATGTGATCCACCATTTCAACTAGTAAGTTGTGGGAGAAGTGAAAGTGTATGTCCACACAGAAATTTGTACGTAGATATTTACAGCAGTATTATTCAAAATAGCCAAAAGGTGGAGGCAACCCCAAAAACTATCAATAGATGAATGGATAAATAAAATGTGTTCTCTCCATGCAACAGAATATTATTCAGCCATGTGAAGGAATTAAGTGTGAATACACGCTATAACTTGGGCAAACCTGGAAAAAACTATACTGAGTGAAAGAAGACAGATAAAAATCATGATTCTGATTTCATTGATAGAAGATGTCCAGAATCTGCAAATCCATAGATAGAAAGTAGTGTTTGCCCATGACTGGAAGGAATGGGGAGCAAATTGTTTCTTTTTTTAATTGATCAGAAGTTCTGGAACTAGATAGTAGTGATGGTTGCCCAACTTTGTAAATTTACTAAAAGACAGAACTGTACTCTTGAAATGTGAATGCTGTCCCCATGATAAATAAAAAGACATGTGTCTCTCTCTGTCAAATAAATAAATAAAATCTTAAAAATATATATATATTTACACAATTTAAGCTGAGGAGATGGATTTGCTGTTTTCAGGTGAGTTGTGCATGCAAAAAGGGAAGCTGGCCAGTTAAAAATTTGTCAAATGCTTTATTTCTAAGTGATCACCTGTGTATTACCTTACCACTTTCTTTCTTCTATAGCACAATTTCTCTCTTGCCATGAAACTACTGAAGGAGCTTCATAGAGAGTCAAAAGCAAGAGATGACTGGCAGGTGCAATGGGTGCAGAGCTACTGCCGGCTCAGCCACAGCCGGAGCCAGGGCCAGACGTGCCCTGAGCAGATTCTCACAGCGTTGAAAACAGTCTCCTTGTTGGGTACTGGATATTCTTTTCTATAGAAATAAGTTCAGTGGCACCATTTTATATTATGTCTCTGTGTCTTTTAAAACTCTTATTTTGCTGCTTTATCTGACAATTGGGAATTAACTTTTGTAATAATTTTACTAAATATTTGGAGCCAAGGTACTTTGCATCCTAATAATGCTATGGAATGTGGTTCTTGGAGGTTTTATTTCTTTATTGATCAAATAAAACTGAAATTAAATTTTTTTCTGTAATATTCATGCAAATTATGGGTCTCATAGTTTAATTATTTTGAAAACCTAGTTAACTTATAAGAATTGCCTTTTAAAAAATTGAATATGAAACATCTTTTTCCTCCTCAGCTTTTCTTTTTTTTTTTTTTAACATAGCCTTCAAAACTGAGGGGAGAAAAAGAATTCACTATGTGAATTTTGGGTCCACTCCACCTGTTTTGCTGCCCTCTCTCCCAGGGTACATAGCAGCACTATTATTGACCATGCTCACAACCATATTCCCAAGTTGGACTCTTCAGTAGGACAGGGAATTATATCAGACTATCAGTCTGAGTAAAAATGCAAATAGGAGAAGCAGGCTCTCCATATTTATCAGGAGCAGAAAATCATCCTTATGTTTGCTTAAATATTTTTAATGGAGGAGAGGGGAAGGAGTTGGCTGATACTAAGATAACATTAATACTCCTAATATTAGGGGCGCCTGGGTGGCTCAGTGGGTTAAAGCCTCTGTCTTTGTTTCAGGTCATGATCCCAGGGTCCTGGAATCGAGCCCCGCATCGGGCTCCACTTCCTCCTCTCTCTCTGCCTGCCTCTCTGCCTACTTGTGATCTCTGTCAAATAAATAAATAAAATCTTTAAAAAATATATTAATCCTACAGTTTTAGTAGTCATCGTATGGCTGTAGTTTTTAACTATCTTGTGAAATAGTAGGGCCAGTAGTTTTGAACATGTATCTGAGGGTAATCTGGCAGAGAATTTTCATGGATTGATGAGCGGGGTAGAATGGTTGATTGGACTTGCTAGGTGACAGCCCCTTCTCTTTGTGCCCTTCTTGTACCCTCTCAGCAAGCTGCAGGCTTGACCAGGGCTTCCTTCCCCAGAGCCATACTACATAAGACATTAGAACTAGACCTTTACATGCAGTGGCATCTGTTGCTTTATCAGCTATAAATCACAGTAGCAATTTAAAAATCTATCTGGTTATTAATGTATATGCACAAATGCATTAAAAAGAGACATTTTCTTTCCTTTATAACAGATTTATGTGCTTTAACAAAATGCAGAATGATGGTTCTTGAATAAAAGTTTATTCAGTGTTTTAATTGCCTTAGCCTCTACAGACTTTGATATAGTCACTGTTAACAAAGAACATTTTCATTCATATGAGTTCAAGAAATTCCCTAACCAATGTATGAAGCCAGTTTCTTATAGTTACAAGATTTATTTTAAATTTTTAATAGAAAACAACTTCTGTACACTATGAGTATCTTTTTTTTTAATTTATGACACCCATTTATTTCTGAGAAAATCATCTGTGTGTATGTGTATGTTTTTAATCCAACAGGTGAGAGCACATCAAGTTACATAAGCAAAAATTTTCTTGCTTTCCATGATCAGAATATTCTCTTGGGTACAACATACAGAATCATAGCTGAGGCTCTCATCAGGGAGCCAACCTGCCTTGCTGAAATCGAAGAAAGCAAGGCTAGAAGAATTTTGGATCTTTCTGGATCCAGTTCAGAGAATGCAGAAAAGGTAATGAATACTGGAAGAGTGAACTTTTTATGTTTGTGTGTTGTACGTCTCCAGTGTGCAGCCCTCTGACTACACAAAAGAAATAATGAGAAATGATGATTGCTTTGTGTTTTTGTTTTTTTTTTTTTAATTTATTTGACAGACAGAGATCACAAGTAGTCAGAGAGGCAGAAAGAGAGAGGGAGAGAAGCAGGCTCCCCACTGAGCAGAGAGCCCGATGCAGGACTCGATCCCAGGACCCTGGGATCATGACCTGAGCCAAAGGCTCAGCTTTAACCCACTGAGCCACCCAGGCGACCCTGCTTTGTGTTTTAAGAATGTATTTGACAGTTATGCAGCCAAGTTTCTTACGTGGAAAACTTACATACTCACTCAATGTGTTTCCTGTTTATTTGAATGATACAGATTGTTTCAGTATTAGAAGTGAGAAATTTGTATTGGATTGATGTGGACAGTTCTTCCAAGAATTTTTTAATGGATTTCACCACCAGTTGCCATCCAGACGTCCCATTATCTTGTGGAGCAAACCAGCCTTTTCCACTTTTTTATGTAGTGTCTGCTTTGCCTAGCTTTTCTCAGATGATTTTGTATTTTCCATAGTTAGCAACCTCTCCTCATCTCCCTGTGCCTACTTCACTTTAGTTGTTAGCCTTGCCTTCTTCCTTCTCAGTGTTACTACCAACATCTGAGCAGGATGGTGAGGATAAAGTGCCAACTTCCATCTCTTCTTCAGTTCCTGACAGGCTGCATGACCCCCCCATTGATCTTTGGTGCCAGCTCTGCATGACTAGTGGACCTTCTGGGTTTTAAAAGTACTGAGGATTATACTGAAATCACTCACTGTTTCACAATCAGGGCAGATAGACTCCCTCTTCCATTTAACCAGCTTTCTGTTGGCTCAGAAATCACATGTATTGTGATTTCTCACATGGCTCACAAATCACAAGTATTCTTTCTGTATCATCACAAGTAGAAAGTAGAGTTCTTCCAGAAAACTTAAGCTGCACTCAAAGGTTCACAACTGAGACCTCTGTGAATTCTAGGTGATCGCAGGTCTGCACCAGAGAGCATTCCATCACCTTTCTGAGGCCGTGCGGATAGCTGAGGAGGAGATCCAGCCTTCCCTCATGGGCCAGGGTCCTGTAGCCAGCCTGACAGATGCTTATATGACGCTGGTGGATTTCTGTGACCAGCAGCTCCGTAAGGAGGAGGAGAGTGCATCAGGTGGGTTACAAAAGGAAAAACCATTTAATTTGTAACATTGTGTTAGCCAAAGCCTTAAGACTTCTGTAGATACTCTGTTTTCTGTTTGCCTGTTTTTATTTATTTATTTTTTAAATATTTAACAATTTTAAAATACTTTAAAAAAATTTTTTTTTTTTTTTTTTAGAAAAGGGGGCATGGGCACATGAGTGGGTTGAGGTGCAGAAGGGGAGGGAGGGAGGAAATCTCAAGCAGACTCCCAAGTTGAGCTTGGAGCCAGACCGGGGCCCAATCCCATGACCCTGAGATCATGACCTGAGCCGAAATCAAGAGTCAGATGCTCATCTAACTGAACCACTCAGGAGCCTCTGCATCTTGGTTTGTTTGTTTGTTTGTTTAAGATTTTATTTATTTATTTGACAGACAGAGATCATAAGTAGACAGAAAGGCAGGCAGAGAGGCGTCAGGGGGAAGCAGGCTCCCTGCTGAGCAGACAGCCCAATGTGGGGCTTGATTCCGGGACCCTGAGATCATGACCTGAGCCAAAGGCAGAGGCTTTAACCCACTGAGCCACCCAGGCACCCCTGCATCTTGGGTTTTAAATGATAGTTATTCTGAGAAAAGTCTTGTCTTTTTTTTTTTTTTTTTTTAAAGATTTTATTTATTTATTTGTTAGAGAGAGAGAGCAAGCACAGGCAGACAGAGAGGCAGGCAGAGGCAGAAGGAGAAGCAGGCTCCCTGCCGAGCAAGGAGCCCGATGTGGGACTCGATCCCAGGACACTGGGATCATGACCTGAGCCGAAGGCAGCCGCTTAACCAACTGAGCCACCCAGGCGTCCCAAGTCTTGTCTTTTTAAGAGGCAACAGCATCTTCAAGCAACATGACCTGCATATAAACAGTCACACTATCTTAATGTCTTTCCATTTGCTTATAGTTTCTACATTTTACTTGTAGCTTTGTTAATATTGGCTATGTGGCCTGCCTCTTGCTTCTGAAATAAATTCAATAACCAGCAGCTGCTCTGTGTTCCCTCCAGCCCAAGAAGGAAACGGTGCTGCATGCAGAATGCATATCCCAGTGAAGAATTCAGCTTCAAGATGGAAGCTTTTACATATGGCCCAAAATTGCATCTGGTGTTTGTTGATCTAAAGTACTTGTTAAAAGAGAACAGTGACATATTACAAAATATAAGCCCAAAAGGGAAAGGGAAATGTAGTCATTTGTTAAATCTATAGTTTATGTGTGTATGAGTGGGTATACTGACTGTTGTTTTCTTCTCTCCTGTCCTTTGTAGTTACTGAGTCTCTAAAACTACAGATGTATCCAGCCCTTGTAGTAGACAAAATGTTGAAAGCTTTAAAATTGCATTCCAGTGAAGCCAGGCTGAAGTTTCCCAGACTATTGCAGATTATAGAACTATATCCAGAGGAGACCCTGAGCCTAATGACAAAAGAGGTTAGTGTCTATATTCTAATGAAGAGAACTTTACAGAACTTAAAGACATGTTTCTGTTTATATCTAAACACGTTAGTATGTGCAATGCATATGTTACAGGTTTTCCTAACCAGCATTGCATTTTACTATATTCTGAGAATGTAGGTAATTTAAAGCTGTATAAAACGGTGTTCACGTTTGCCCATTTTTTTCTGTGGGTGTTGATAAGAACACGGTGCCTGAACAAGGGCCTCGGGAAGAGGAGGCGGTATGTTTGGGACATGGCGGGAATTTTCTATAGCACGGTTCGCTGTCCAGAATGACTAAGCTATGGTTTAGAACATCTGTTGGTGCCTTATGCTCAGTTTATTATTTATCTCAGGGAGAGGGAGTGTGTTTCAGCTGGCATCCCACCCCCGGTGACTACAGTGCCTGCTGGCAGCACCATGTTCATGAGGATCCTGAGGCTTCCAAGTGTGCAGTGAGCAGCTAGGGTGTGCAGGCACTCCCCCACAGTGTTCTGCTCACCACTTGTGGGTCCCGCAGAGGCCTCTCCCGACACAAAGCTGCATCATCCTACTGTCTTTCTGTCATTTGAGCCATCTGAAAGACTCCTTAATGACTTCTGTAGATGTTTAACTGCACAATAGGGCCAGGCTTTGAGTTGATATACAACAGTTCAGAAGGGTAACATAGCACTCTGTTGGCTTTACGTAGTAAATTTTTAAACAGTGCTGGTTTCTGAGCTATGGAAACTCAGTGCCTGGCAGGGCTTTACTACACACTGACCCTCTTATGGATTTGGAAGGATGGGATTTTCTCAATAGGCCCTAAAAAAGAGATTAAAGTAACTTCAGAAATGTAGTAGATATATGTGTGTATGTTTTTCTTAAAGATGAGTGAAGAAATCATTAAATTATGATTTTAGTTTTCCCAAAATAATATTTATATTATTTATATATATATTATATGTAATATATATTATATTATATAAATATAATGATATATTTCCCAAAATAATATTTATATTATATATATATGATGAAGATAGCATTTCGAATTTGTGAGGAAATAAATGGAATGTTCAGTCAATGTTGTTATGGCACCAGAGAGTCACTTGAGATGGGGAACTAACCTTTATTGAGCACTCCCTATGAGCTATGTGGACCAATGCTTTTTATCCCCACATACTTTGCTCTTTCCTCATTTAATAGATGAAGGTAGGAAGCTTGCCATATTCACTCCTCATACCAACATTCCAAGTGCATCAGATTTTATCTTAAAATTAACACATTAAAAAGCTCTAACGCTTTTTTCTGTAAAAAGACAAAATCCAGAAACTATAAAGGAAGAGAATCAGCACTTCCCTGTAGGGGAAAAAACAAAAAACAACAATATATACAAAATTAAAAAAAAAAAAAAAAAACTGCCAGAAAAATATTTGCAACACATATTAGAGACAAAGAGCTGGTGTCTCCCTCTAAAAAAAAAATATTCAGTAGAAAATGGTCAGAGGAAATGCATGCATGATTTAATATGTAAGGAGAATAAAGCTAGACCATTTACCCTCACCAATATAGAAACATGAAAATTAAAATTAGATCTTTTTCACCTCTCAGATTGACAATAAATTTAAAAAATTATCTCTTGTGTTGGATTTTGTAGTCAACTGTGAATACACTTTTTTTAAATTGAATATATAGTTGACATAACAATACCATAAGTTTCAGGTACAGTATAATGATTGAGCAATTCTGTCCATTACTTAGGGCTCATCACGACAAGTGTAGTTACCATCTGTTATACAGTATTATTACAGTATTGGTAACTGTATTTCCTATGGTATACTTTATATCCCTGTGACTTATTTATTTTATAATTGGAAGTTTGTACTACTTAATTCCCATCAACTATTTTGCTTATCCTAGCTCATCTGTCTCCTCTAGCAACCACTAGTTTGTTGGCTGTATTTATGAGTCTGTTTCTGTTTTTTGTTTGTTCATTTGTTTTTTTATGCCACATAAGTAAAATCATATATTTGTCTTTCTTGGTCTGACTTATTTCACTTAGCATAATGCCTATGGGTCCATCCATGTAGTCACACATGGCAAGATTTCATTCTTACATAAACCACATCTTCATTGTCCATTCATCTATTCATGGACACTTGGGTTGCTTTTATATCTTAGCTATTGTAAATAATGCTACAGTAAACATGAGGGTGCAAATATCTTTTTGAGTTTATGTTTTCGTTTTCTTTGAGTAAATACCTAGAAGTAGAATTACTGAATTGTATGGTATTTCTATTTTTAACTTTCTGAGCAATCTCCATACTGTTTTCCACAGTGGCTGTACCAATTTACATTACCACCAACAGTACACGAGGGTTCCCTTTTCTCCACAACCTCACCAACACTTGTTGTTTCTTGTTTTTGGATACCAGCTATTCTGACAGGCGTGATATTTCATGGGGTTTTGATTTGCATTTCCCTGATGATGAATGATGATGAGATCTTTTCATGTGTCTGTTGGCCATCTGTATGTTTCTTTGGAAAAATGTTTACTCAGGTCTTCTGCCTATTTTTAATCAGATTTTTTTTTGGTATTGAATTATATGAATTTTCATTATACTTTTAAAAATGAAAATCTGAAAAATCCTTTTGGAGGGAAATCTAGCAATTTTTTTTACAATTGTTAGTGTTCACACAGTAATTATACTTCTAGAAATTTATCCTATGGGCACACATAGCACAAATACAAAGAGATAAACATGTAGAAATGTTCATTGTAGCATTATCTGTAATAGCAAAACTTGGAAAATACCCTAAAAATTCATTATACAGCAGTAATTAAATAAAATGGAATACTATACAGCTGTTAAAATGAATGAGGTACATCTATCCATTCACCTAAGAAAAACCAGCAACAGTATATCTAGTCTGATTCCATTCTTGTAAAGAACGGATATTTGTGTACATACATACAAAACATCTAAAAGAATGGAATGGTGCTTCGGTGGAATAAGAACTAAGAAAGCTGAGGGAGAGAAGATGTTTTATTTTAGACTTATTTCTGTATGCTTCTGATTATAGATATGTTTTATATTGAGCACACAGTACTTTCATAACAAAACAGTGCTAAAAGTTGTATTCATTATTAAGTTATAGCTCTCTGTGTTTTAGATTTCTTCCATTCCTTGCTGGCAGTTCATTGGCTGGATCAGCCATATGGTGGCCTTACTGGACAAAGAGGAAGCTGTTGCTGTCCAGCATACTGTGGAAGAGATTGCTAATAACTATCCACAGGCAATTGCCTACCCCTTTATAATAAGTAGTGAAAGCTATTCCTTCAAAGATACTTCTACTGGTCATAAGAATAAGGAGTTTGTGGCAAGGTGGGTTGATCAAATACTACAGGTTTTAAAGTTTATGGTAAAAGGAAACACATGGGGGCTCAGTCAGTGGAGCACATGACTCTTGGTCTTGGGGTCCTGAGGTCAAGCCCAGCCCCATGTTAGGCATAGAGCTAACTTAAGGAAATAAATAAATAAATAAATAAATAAAACACATGGAAGCTTGTGTTTGTGTTCAAATCAATTAGAGCTATCATTAAAAAATAGAAAATCTTAGACATCTCTTTGTTGAATACACCCAAATACATGTTATTTATCACAGAACTTTTTCTTTTTTTTTTTTTTTTTTTTTTAGATTTATTTGAGAGAGAGAGAGAGAAAGCATGAGTGGGGGGAGGGTCAGAGGAAGAAGCAGACTCCCCGCTGAGCTGGGAGCCTGATGTGGGACTCAGTCCAGTCACTGTTTAAGCTGAAGGCAGATGCTTAATCCAGTGAGCCACCCAGGTGCCCTTCTTTTTTTTTTTTCTTTTCTTTTTTAAAGTAAACTTTATGCCCAGTTTGGGGCTCCAACTTATAACCTAGAGATCAAGAGTTGCATGCTCTACTGACTGAGCCAGTCATGTGCCCCTGAATTTCTTTCCTTTTATAAAATACTTTTCATCTTAGAATGTTATTCATGAAAATTCTGTCCTTATAATAGTAAGAGTTGACAGTAATCAGTTGATTGAGGCAGACTAGGTAAGATGCTTTTTGAAATCGGTTCCTGAAATTGTTCTTTAATTCAAAATACCTGGGAAGCCCCTCTTACTAAGTAGGCTACCTGAAGTGCCATCCTTTTCATTTTTCCATTTAATTTATAAGTGGAGATATAACTAGCAGTGATGTATTAGTTTTGCAAGAATACTTGATAAATACATGGTGTTTCAGGCATTCTCTGTGTTTTTTTGTCATGAGCTCATTTGTCTTATTAGAGTGTTTCTGGGAAGACAAGAGTAAGATACCACTTTTGTCATGGTTTTTAGATGGGTTGGCTGCTATAAGTCCATCTGCCACTGATGGTGCCCAGCCCACCCTGGGTCTCTCAACATAGTCAACTGCAACATGATTAATTTTTTTTTTTTTTTTTTTTTTTTTTTTTTTTTAAAGAAAAAAGAAGGGCGTCTGGGTGGCTCAGTTGGTTGAGCATCCAACTCTAGATTTCAGCTCAGGTCATTATCTGAGGGTCATGGGATCAAGACCCTAGAGTCAGGCTCCTTGCTCAGTTGGGAATCGCTAGAGATTCTCTCTTTCCGTCTGCCCCTCCTCCACTTTGTGCATGTGCTTGTGCTCTTTCTCTCAAATAAATAAATCTTTAAACAAAAAAAGAGAAAGGTTTGAAAGCATGTTGAGAAAGTGGCCAGCCATAACATAACTTCAGAAACTGTATGTATCAAATTGTGTACATTAAACTGTCAACAACATTTGCAAAGAGATTTGCTTTTCCTTTATCTGAGAAGCTCAACTCTTGATAGACTGTATGCTTTGTACTTATCTAATATTGAACAAACTTTTAAAATTGCTCTTTCCCTAGACTATTAGTTGGTAGTATATAGTTTTATATATGAATATAAATAATTATATGTAAATAAACTGTGGGCCTTGATCTTTGGAGGATGTTTGATTACCTCAACTTGGTAATTGTTTTATAGGATTAAAATTAAGTTGGATCAAGGAGGAGTGATTCAAGATTTTATTAGTGCCCTAGAACAGCTCTCTAATCCTGAAATGCTTTTTAAGGTAATGTAATAGCTTCTAGTTCATAAAACATAGAATTTGGATAAAACCTCCTTGCAGTCAACATGGTTGTTCTCTTTTTTTTTCTTCCCAGGATTGGACTGATGATATCAAAGTCGAACTGGCAAAAACCCCTGTTAATAAAAAAAACATTGAAAAGATGTATGAAAGAATGTATGCAGCCTTGGGAAACCCAAGGGCTCCAGGCCTTGGGGCTTTCAGAAAGAGGTTTATTCAGGTATGGATAGGTGGCAGCCTGACTTTATAATAATGTAATCATTGTGAAGATCAATATTTATATTTGATGGTTTGTTAATAATCCTGGTTTTAAAATGTCTGTTAAAGTTGTAAACTTATCTTCAGATCTAATGCTTTTGGTGAGATAGTGATGCACATATTCAGGTCAGATAGTGGCAGGTGGGACAATAGATAAAACTGTGGGGCTTTTATTGCATTCTGTTCTTCATGCTCAGATTTTTAGATTTGAAGGTTATATGTAGTTTAATATATTTGTTAATTTTTTAATTTAAATTGTATTAGTTAACATATAGTGCAGTATTGGTTTCTGGGGTAGAATTCAGTGGTTTGCTTACGTACAACACCAAGTGCCCATCACAAGTGCCCTCCTTAGTGCTATAGTTTAATATTTTTCATTCTCCTAATTATTTGAATGTTGGATTAAGAAAATACTTGTAGAGGCGCCTGGGTGGCTCAGTGGGTTAAAGCCTCTGCCTTCAGCTCAGGTCATGATCCCAGGGTCCTGGGATCGAGCCCCACATTGGGCTCTCTGCTCAGCAGGGAGCCTGCCTCCCCCCCATCTCTGCCTGCCTCTCTGCCTACTTGTGACCTCTGTCAAATAAATAAATAAAATCTTAAAAAAAAAGAATATACTTCTATAGTTTACAAGTTGATGACCATTTTGAGCCCTTCCCTCTGTCCAAGGCATACTCCTAGGTGCTACAGGACATACAAAGAGAAGACAGACACAGTTCCTGTATCCAGAGGGATGTCTGACCAATGCAGTATGTAAGAACTGTGGCTTGAGAACAAATATGATACATGAAATCTGTTTCTAAAGTTGTTCTAGAGTTGAAAGGAAGAGAACATGCCTCAGGTCGGAGGGAATCAGGAAAACCCCTTGGAGCCAGTAGAGATAAAAATGAACCTTGAGGTGTCCAGATTTCACAGCACCATGCATTGTGCTTGTTGCTCCCTTTAAATGGGTTTACCTTCTCTCTTTCCATCTGGAGAACTCACCCTTAGAGACTTGGCTTATGCATTATTTCTGCTATAGAGCCTTCCCTGAACCGCCTTTCCCAATAAGAATTAGGTAGTCTTTCTCTGTTGTGTAACATACCTTATGTACACCTCCGTTAGCATTAATCACTAATTTTTCTAATTTTTGTCAAATTAACTTTGTTTAGTAAACTTTAAGAAATATAAGAGCATAAAGAGAAATCCTGGTATTCATTTTGCCAGAGTTCTCAAGTTTCAGTCTCCAGTACAAAGGAGGATCTTTGTCTCTTCTGGGTTTTTTTGTAAATAACTGTTTTTTTTTTTAAGATATAACTCACATACCCTGCAATCTATCTATTTAAAGTGTACAATGCTATAGTTTTTATTATATCTACAGAGTTATATAAATATTATACATCAGTTTTAGAACATTTTCCTTTTTTAGAAGGTTTTTTTGTAAGATTTTATTTATTTATTTATTTATTTATTTATTTGAGAGAGAGAGTGAGCACAAGCAATGGGCAGGGGCAGGCAGGCTCCCTACTGAGCAGAGAGCCCAGTGCAGGGCTTGATCCTAGGACCCCAGGATCATGACCTGAGCCAAAAGCCGATGCTTAACCAACTGAGGCACCCAGATACCCCATTTTTGAGATTTTGTTTATTTATTTGAGAGAGAGTGAAAGCAAGCATGAGCTGGGGGTGCGGGGCTGAGGGCAGAGAGAGAAGCAGAATCCCTGCTGAGCAGGGAGCCTGATGTGGGGCTTGATCCCAGGACCCTGGGATGGTGACCTGAGCTGAAGTCAGCTGTTTAACCAAGTGAGCCACCCGGGCACCCCTAGAACATTTTTATTACCCCTAAAAGCACATACCTGTTAGCAGTTACTCCCAATCCCCCACCTCCTGTCATGCTAAGCAACCACTAAAGTACTTTCTGTTTCTGTAGATTTGCCTCTTCTGGACATTCTTATAAATGGAATTTTATAATATGTAACTGGCTTCTTTCACCCAGTACGATGTTTACAGAGTTTATCCATGCTGTAGCATATATCAGTGCTTCATTCCTTTTAATTGCTGTATATTATTCTATTGTAAGAACATGCCACATTTTGTTTATCCTTTTGTCAAAGTGGATGGACATTTGGAGTGTCTCCATGTCTTAGCTGTTATGAATGCTGCTGCTGGGACTATCTGTGTATAGGTTCTTCTGGGGAGATCCTCAGGAGTGAAAAATGATATTTCTCTTTAGCTCTTCCTTTCATTTATGAATTAATTAGACTTGTGGACAGGGATTTTGTCTTGCTCATGTATTCTCTCCATCTCCCAGAATGCTGCCTGATGTGAAACTAGCATCTTGAATTAGATGAATAATTGGTATAGTTTTGATAAGTAGAGATAGATTTTGGTGAGTACTTTAGGTACATTCCTACTTAGGGTGGTTTTAGTGTAGTATGAATGTGGGAACATACAGGACTAACTGTTGCCTAAATGTGATATATCCTAAAAGTAAAGATAAAACCATAACTCTCTGTACTTCATGTAATGACATAATATTGCACTCTACATCATATCAAATCTGTCTCACAGTATTGAATATACAAGAGCCTCAGAAGGAAATATACATACTGTAAATATCCTTAAAATCAATGTACTAGCATTAATAAATTTTATACAATTGTAGAACACTAGATTTGAAAACATGTTTGTGTTTTTCTTAAACCAGTAGTCTACATGTGTTTTCTGTAAAGGTCCAGATTTTCCGCTTTCAGACTATACCAGTCTCATGTTACGAGTACTCAAATCTGTCAACCTAGTGTGAAAGCAGCCCTAGACAGTATGTAAATGAATACGCATAGTCAGCAGGATTCCAATAAAATTTTATTTATTAAAAACAGGCTGGGGCGTCTGGGTGGCTCAGTGGATTAAAGCCTCTGCCATCAGCTCAGGTCATGATCCCAGGGTCCTGCTCAGCAGGGAGCCTCCTTCCCCCTTTCTGTCTGCTTGCCTTTCTGCCTACTTGTGATCTCTGTCTGTCAGATAAATAAATAAAAATCTTAAAAAAATAAAAACGGGCAGTGGCTTTGACTTGCAGGCCATATTTTGCCATACCTTGTTCTAAATAAGGAAACTAGTTCTGAAAAACAAGAGACTTGCCCTGTGTCAAATGGAGAGAACGGCAGAATGGCAACTGATAGCAAGTCCCCTAGCAGAGTGAAACCAGTCCATCACCTGTGAGAAAGCTTAATTTCAGCAGTACTGTTCTTCTGCAGCCTTCCTCTATTTTCCCTGCTCTCAAGATGCTCTGACCCCAGCCCCAGACAGAGGGCAGGGTATTTCATCCTAGTTTGCTCTCTCCTCAGCTGGTGTAAGAATATCTGCAGTGGCCCTGTTCATCAGTCCATGTAGAATATTACTGTGCAGCCCTCAGTGAAGACTGCATGTTATCCCTTCGAATTCATGGCCATTTCTTTTCCTGCATACTGGGTACCATAAGGCTCTACCCTAGAAATCTCTTAGGAGAGACCGCTGTTCTTCCCAGCTGCTGCTGAGCACAGCTGCATCCAACTCTAACCGAGGGAGGGTATCATAGTGGCCCTATCATTCCTGCCAGGCACAATACTTGTTTGTTTTGGTTTTGTTTTTTAAGATTTTTATTTATTTGACAGAGAGATAGCACAAGTAGGCAGAGAGAGAGGGAGAAGCAGGCTCTCTGCTGAGCAGGGATCCCGATGCGGGACTTGATCCCAGGATCCTGGGATCATGACCTGAGCCAAAGGTAGCCTCTTAACCCACTGAGCCACCCAGGTGCCCACAATACTTGTGTTGAGGTTAATTCAAGTACCTTGGAAAAGGTACTTTTCCAATCTAGAACTTTCTGCTTCATACCAAATCAATGCATAATTTGCATTTAATTAATTAATTAAAATAATCTACCCAAACAGAATTGCCTCAGATTTCACATCAGAGAAGGCATTATGCCATTCACATATATTGTTGGTGCTGATTATGTTTGGAAATAGCTAATCTTTTCATGTATTCTAAGAACTGGAGATTGTTTCTATACTTTCAGTCCATCTACAGATTAAAGAATAAATTTGTTTTATATATGTTAATTTTCCTGTAATGGATTATCTTAAAAGAGGAGATATATTTCATTTAACCAGATTTATGTTTTGGGGTAAGTTTTAAATTTGGTAAAAAAAAAATTTGTAAAACAAAAGATAATTGGGTAAATCTTTGAGGACTATTATTAAGTCACTATTAGTGATTCTCTTTTTTTTTCTTTTTGTTTTTGGGTTGTTGTTTTTTTTTTTTTAAGATTTTATTTATTTATTTGACAGAGAGAGATCACAAGTAGGTAGAGAGGCAGGCAGAGAGAGGAAGGGAAGCAGGCTCTCCGCTGAGCAGAGAGGCCTGATGCGGGGCTCGATCCCAGGACCCTGAGATCATGACCCGAGCCGAAGGCAGAGGCTTTAACCCACTGAGCCACCCAGGCGCCCCTGGGTTATTTTTGTTTTGATATCAAGGATTATAATTTAAATAAATATTTGAGTAGAGACTAGTACAAATATTTGTCATGTTCCAAGATAAAGGACTTCTAATAATTACTTTTAGAAATATAAATTATCTATAAAAATACAGATTTGAAGGGATATATGCATCCCAATGTTTATAGCAGCCTTATCAATAATAGCCAAACTATGGAGAGAGCCCAGATGTGCATCAACTGATGAATGGATAAAGAAGATATGGTATATATATATATTCAATGGAATATTACTCAGCCATCAAAAAAATGAAATCTTGCCATTTTCAGTGACATGGATGGAGCTAGAGTATATTATACTAAGTGAATTAAGTCAGTCAGAGAAAGACAAATACCATTTGATCTCACTCGTATGTGAAATTTAAAAAAGAAAACATGAACATATGGGAAGGGGGAAAAGAAAAAAAAAGACTGAGAAGCCATAAAGAAACTCTTAAAGATAGAGAACGAACTGAGGGTTGATGGAGGGTGGTGGGTGGGGGATGGGCTACATTAAGGGTGATGGGTGGTGGGTGGGGGATGGGCTACATTAAGGAGGGTGCTTGTGATGAGCACTGGGTGTTGTATATATGTGAGGAATCACTGAATTCTACTCCTTAAACTAATATTGCACTGTATGTTTACTAACCAAAATTTAAATTAAAAAAAATTATAATAAAAGAAATATAAATTATCTAAATAATGTTTACACTGGCTTGTGATCCAAGATAATGGCTTGAAAGACCTTTATTAAGGAAAGTAGCATTTTTGTATTTTGCTCTTTAGCTCTGATGAAGAATCACAGGCTTTTCATTTTTATTGAATTACTTCCTTTATTTAGTACCTCATTCCTAATTACTCCTGCTGTCATAATAATGTAGATCAGTAACTAGACAATGGACACAAAGAGATTAAAAAGTTTTTAAGCCTTTATTAGAACTTATGATTAGAATTTTTGATAGGTCATTACTAACTGTATCCTTTCTGTCTTTTTAGAAGAACACAAAAAACATTCAAGGAAAGCAAAAGTATAAATCTAGAGCCTTTCCCAAATTATAAAACTAAACTATTCATATTTAATATAAATTATTATTAATTTCAGGATTTTGGAAAAGAATTTGATAAACACTTTGGGAAAGGAGGTTCTAAGTTACCTGGAATGAAACTCCGTGACTTTACCGACATTACTGACTCACTGTTTTATAAAATGGGCAGAGACTCAAAGCCACCCGGGAATCTGAAAGAATGCTCACCCTGGATGAGTGACTTCAAAATAGAATTTTTGAGAAATGAGCTGGAGATTCCTGGTGAGTTTACCCTTGGGGTGACAAAATTAGACTTTAAGGAGAATAGTGGCGTAGCAAGGATTCTTGATTTCTAAAACTAGGAATATTAGGTTCTTGACAGTTACCTTTTTTTTTTTAAAGAATTTAAAATTTAACCATATCTTTTTGTCATTAGGAGAATCTATAATTACTGTGAATTAGTACACTAAATGTCTAATTAGACTGTTGTTTTCTTATTTTCCTGATTATACAAGTATTCAGACCTCCATTTAATACTGTAACTGTAATTTCCTCTGAATATACCCATGCTTTGCTACTAAATAACTTTTCTTCAGAAATGTAACACAGGTATAAATGCAAATCTCTTCCTTGGATGTATAGGTTGGTCCCATTTAAAATAACAAGATAGGGGTGCCTGGGTGACTCCGTGGGTTAAGCCTCTGCCTTCGGCTCAGGTCATGATCCCAGGGTCCTGGGATCGAGCCCCACATCGGGCTCTCTGCTCAGCAGGGAGCCTGCTTCCCCCCCCTCCCTTCTGCCTGCCTCTCTGCCAGCTTGTGATCTCTGTCTGTCAAATAAATAAATGAAATCTTTAAAAAAAAATTAAAATAACAAGATATTTGCGATGACATGGATGGAACTAGAGGATATTATGCTTAGGGAAATAAGTCAATCGGAGAAGACAACTATCATGTGATCTCCCTGATATGAGGAAGTGGAGATGCAACATGGGGCGTTTGGGGGATAGGAAAAGAAAAAATGAATCAAGATGGGATTGAGAGGGAGACAAACCATAAGAGACTCTTTTTTTTTTTTTTAAGATTTTATTTACTTATTTGACAGACGGAGATCACAGAGAGGCAGGCAGAGAGAGAGGAGGAAGCAGGCTCCCTGCTGAGCAGAGCGCCCGATGCGGGGCTTCATCCTAGGACCCTGGGATCATGACCTGAGCCGAAGGCAGAGGCTTTAACCCACTGAGCCACCCTGGCGCCCCTATAAGGGACTTTTAATCTCACAAAACAAACAGGGTTGCCGGTTAGGGTGGGGGGGTGGTGGGGAGAGGGTAGTGGGGTTATGGACATTGGGGAGGGCTATGGTGAGTACTGTGAAGTGTATAAACCTGACAATTCACAGACCTGTATCCCTGGGGCTAATAATACATTATATGTTTATTTAAAATTTTTAAAATTATTAATAAATAATAAATAAAATAACAAGATAATGACAAATGACTTACCTTCAGGACAAAGAATGGTGACATTGAGGATAGAGACACACAGCAAGTTGGTGGTCATGTGAACACAGCATGATTTTTCAAAGACAATCTTTATACATTCCATGTTCTTCACCCTGGAATTTGCCAAAGAAATGTTTTATTATGGTTATTCATATTCTCACCTAGTGGATATAAAAACAAATTGGAGACTTTGTTATTATTAATAGTTCTGCATTGCATAAAGAAAAGCTGAAAATGTAAGCCTCCTCATATGTAGCTTGATTCTCCTTGAAATAAAGTGTTCTAGCTTAATGCATTATTTTTCCTGTTTGTAATTTGTCTACTCCATTAGAATCGGAAACTCACTTCCATTAGTCAAATTGAGAAATAATAGCATTATTTAAAAAAAAAACAACACTCAAATTTGGGGGGATGCTTGGGTGACTCAGTTGGTTAAGCATCTAACTCTTGCTTTTGGCTCAGGTCATGATCTCAAGGGTGTGAGATCGAGCCACCATCAGGTGCCAACTTAGCAGGGATTCTGCTTGAGATTCTCTCTGCCCTTCCCCACCACCCCATGCCCCCAACACATGCGCTCTTTCTCTCTCTCTCTAAAATAAATAAATAAATCTTTTTTTAAAAAGTCAAGGTTTTTTAAAATGAAAACTTTAAGTAAAAAATTATATCATACAACTTTTTTAAAATTATTAGATCAATAGGTATGTGTTAAAAATACAGGGTTCTGTAACAAGCTATATCTAAGTAAGGCTTCTGTGGTTTGTCGTAGGTCAATATGATGGCAAAGGAAAGCCAATGCCAGAATACCATGCACGAATCTCTGGGTTTGATGAGCGGGTAGGTGCCAGTGTTTGTGACTGTTGCCAGTGTTTAACAAGTATTGGTGAGTAACTACTGGATAAAGGAAGAGGAAATAGTCATAAATGGCTTGAAGGCCTATTTCTCTTCATAGTACTATATTCTGTCCTGAAAGTATTTACATAGGAGCAAAATTTCTCATCAGTCACACCTGATTTCTGTAAAGATTGTGAGTGTGAGTTCTTCAGATATAAGATTGACATATTTGTCTTTACTAAAGAAAAGACAGTTACCCATTTTGATCTCAAATGCATAGAGTATTCTGATCCTATTACATATTGAATTTCTTAATATAATGTTTCAGTGTACAAACTCAGATTAAACTCTGTGTGTATCTATCTTAAAACATATGTAGAATTAAATTAAGTGATTTTAGGAAGTTTGTATGTTGCTCATTACTAAGGATATCCACATTTATAAGCAATTATTTGTAATAAGGGATACGCAGTTTCTAGAGGCACAGCAGTAGGGCATAAACAGGTAACAAATACTTTGCTGGCACTAGGTTCTCTATTATTTTTCTGTCACTTCACTTGGCCCTTAAAGAGAGGTGTCTCTTTGAGGAAAGTGTGCCAACCATCCTTACTTTCCTCTCTTGATAATGATATGATCAGCTGTTCTGTCAAATTCTTACACTGCTTCTAAAATATTTTCTTAATTTTTAAAGGTAAAAGTCATGGCCTCTATCAGAAAGCCAAAGCGCATCATCATCAGAGGCCATGATGAGAAAGAATACCCTTTCCTTGTCAAGGGGGGTGAAGACCTGCGGCAGGACCAGCGGATCGAACAACTCTTTGAGGTCATGAATGTCCTCCTTTCTCAGGATGCTGCCTGTAGCCAGAGAAACATGCAGTTGAAGACCTACCATGTCATACCCATGACCTCCAGGTAGGACCAACGTACACAGTCATTCTAGAACAGACTTACGTGAATGGAAATTCTAGCACTGAGCCAAATCCTTGTTTAAGGTTACACAGGTGGGATTGGAGGTCACTTGACAATTTGGTATTTTAGCTTTCACAAAGACTGGGCTAACCAGAACTAATAAACACTTATAAATCTATGATTTTCAGATTTAATGTGGAGAAGGTAAATGAAGAACTGACATGAAGAAATCTGTTCTGCTTTGATTCTACAGTACTTTTTTCTAGTGAAGAAAAACAGTTTGGGTTTGTGTTCATAAGCTATTTATTCTCTTTTTCAGATTAGGACTAATTGAGTGGATTGAAAATACTTTCACCTTGAAGGACTTTCTTTTGAGTAACATGTCACAAGAGGAGAAAACAGCTTATACAAGGTGATGTGGAGCCTAACTACTCCTCCTTCATCTCTGCGCGGACACATCCTGCAACCTGGTTATTCCCTAGTCGTAATCTCCCTGAGTAATGTTAAGTTTATATTGTTTCCTCTACCTCATGTTTCTAGTGACATTTCTGGTCCCCTTCTAATTTGGGTCTCTGAGCCACACCCTGGCCAGTTGTTTTCTCCACTTCTGGCTGGATTTGTAAACTAAATGAAGTAGAGGGTTCCAAACAGTAGCTGCATAAATTTTACCACAATGAAAAAACAAGTATTAGCTTTGCAGCAACAACAACAACATAAAAAATCTTGAAGGAAACAAAATAAATAGTAAGATTAGTAGCTAACATTTGATTAAACATTTTCTGCATGCTAGGCAGTATTCTCAGCTCTTAATCTGTATGAAGTCATTGCTTTCTTACAAAAACCTACAAGTTATTATTAACACCTTGGTACAGATGAGGAAGTTAAGGCCCAGAGAGTTATGGAACTTGTCCTAAGCTGCCCAGCATATAAATGGGATAGCTAGGATTATTAGTGATTAATTCTAGGTCATGATATTGGTGCTTTTTATTTTTCTTTATCCTTTTATATTTTCCAAGTTTTCAACAATGAACATATATTTTTAATCAGAAAGGGGTCAATAAATCATTTTTGTTTCTGTGAAGAAAAATAAGGACAACATTGAAAGACATTTTGAAGAGGAATTGACAAGTTTTAATGACTAACTGTTAGATGAAGGAAGAGGAAATGGTGATAAATAGCTTCAAGGCCTATTTCTCTTCATTGTACTCTATTCTGTCCTGAAAGTACTTACATGGGAGCAAAATTCTAACCAGTCAAAAATGATTTCTGTAAAATTAAGCATTTTCTTATCAGACTCATGCCCCTGCTAAATAAGGCTGTGTTTATGAATGTTTAATATGAGTCCTTTGCATACAGTTGTTTCTGCATTCCCTGGAAGATAGGGAAACTGATGGACAGTACTTTCTGGAGACAGGAAGTCCAGGTCTCACACTGATGCTAACTTATAGTGGTTCTGACTTACAGAAGGAATCTTGAAAAAATGACTTGCCTTTCCCTTGTTCCCATGCCTCCATTTCTAAGATGGGGTAGTATAAAATACGTAAGTTAAACATAGGTATCAATGGAGTTTAAAGTGCTTTTCAAATACAGAAGTTTATAAATTACTTCCCACTACCTTTTTAAAACAAGGCACTTCCAGCCCCTATTAGTAAAATCATTACTACTTTTTTCTTAATTTATGTGTTGCAGTTTTCCAACCTAAATATTTTCATCCCAAATGAAACTTGGAGACAATTTAGACTGAAATGGAAAGCTATATTGTGAAAATAACTTAGTAGCAACTCAGAAAAGATTGACTCTAAGTGATTGAACTACTAACACATAAAATAGTTCTATCTTTAGATTTCTTTTTAGGAAAACTTGTTAAGGCTTTTGACAAACCCCAAAATGGCCAAACATACAAACACATTTCCAGCAACCCAGTATCCCTTTTGCTTGTGAAGTATTATTAAAAGCAGCCTTCTAAATTCAATTCAAAGCCATTGACATTTAAGAAAATATCTTAACTGTATTTAGTATGGATTTTGTATGTATCTGCATACTTGAAGTGGTGAAGAAAAAGTGTGGCAATCCAAACAGACTTCACCCATCTTCAACACATAATTTTTGGCCTTTTAGGTTGTCATAGTAATATGATTTATCACTTCTTGCCTACTGTAAGTAAGTTGTTACGGTTCTTTTCCACAACCAGATTTTTAGAACCATATGCCTGGATCCTAAACACTTAGGTCTAGTTCATCTTGTTCCTCTCTGTATGAAGTGGAAATTGTTTGTATCTGATCATTTTGTGCCTGAATTTTTGCATAGAAAGTAGCTTTGGTTTCTTTAGGAGTAACTAAGAATGAATAATGATATGTTGAGATTCTACATCCAGAGTAGCATGGGTTCAGTGTTAATATTGAATATGATTAAAAGTCATATTTCTTTCCCTGGTTCTAAATTATTTTTCAATGAGTTCTTGGTGATCTTTGCCACTGAAATCACTATAATGCTAAATATCTTCCTAGTGCTGATTCCCTTTTTCCTACTTGTCAGTGATCCCAAAGCACCACCATGTGAATATAGAGACTGGCTGGCAAAGATGTCTGGGAAATACGATGTTGGTGCTTACATGGCAATGTTTAAGTAAGTTGTTTTGATTTTCCGTTTTACTAACTAGTCATTTCTTCTCAAAGTTGCGTGTTACTTTTGTTTGTTAGGAAGTTTTGCCTTGGGCGCCTGGGTGGCTCAGTTGGTTAGGCATCTTCCTTCGGCTCAGCTCATGATCTCAGGGTCCTGGGATCGAGCCCCACATCAGGCTCCCTGCTCAGCAGGAAGTCCGCTTTTCCCTGTCCCTTTACCCCTCCTGCCCTGCTCGTGTTCTCTTTCTCTCTCTCTCTCATGCTCTCTTTCTCTCTCAAATAAATAAATTAAATCTTAAAAAAAAAAAGTTTTGCCTCAGATCATCAAAACCTAGTTATTTGATACTTGAGCTTCAACATAAATAATTTTAAATTTTAAATCTCAAGTCATAGAAATTTGTTCTAATTAGACATTTTCTATTATTAAATCATAGGGCAGCTAGTCGTTCTGAAACAGTCACATCTTTTAGAAGGAGAGAAAGTAAAGTGCCAGCTGATCTCTTAAAGTAAGTATCCTTCTGACTGTACAAACCAGTTGATGGTGTAACAGAGACTGCAGAGGTCTTGTCTCCCTCCCCCAGGCGGGCCTTTCTGAAGATGAGCACAGGCCCTGAGGCCTTCCTGGCACTTCGCTCCCACTTTGCCAGCTCTCATGCTCTTATATGTATTAGCCACTGGATTCTGGGCATTGGAGACAGACATCTGAACAATTTCATGATAAGCATGGAGACAGGTGGAATGATCGGAATCGACTTTGGACATGCATTTGGATCAGCTACTCAGGTATGCTAACCTTGCCTTTGTTGTTCTTGGCTGATTTAGAACCATAGTCATAGAACCTTCTGGAAATTGGATGGTTTTTAAGGAAGAAATGACATATCAGTTAGCTTGGTTTGTCATGGTCATTAAATTTGACATTCTTGAAGAATAAGGAATAATCTCAATTTTGTTTTGGCCTTGTTCAAACAGATTACAGAAGGTGTGGTGATGAATTATATAATCAAAGCCAAGAATAAAATGTGTTCCTATAAAAAGGGAAGACTGTAAGGAGGTTTTATGAAGCCCCTTAATGTAAATGTCTTCCACAAGATGTGATACAATACAAATCTTTCCTCTGACATTAAATACTGAATGTTTTCAATAGTACTTGTAAATGTCCGCAGGCTGTCTGGTCCTACACAGATAGGTTTGTGCATTGCAAGATGATTGTGTTGATTACTCTTGGGCACTGTGGATTCACATCTGTGTAGCTAATTCCAAGAAAAGAAGAGTTCATATTTTCACTAACTGTGAATAATAACTAACTTTGGAAGGGTGTTTTGTGCCTTCTCTTTTGTGGTTTCTAGTTCATATGTTCCCCTTCTTGTACATATTTTTTTCTCTTTAGTTTCTGCCAGTCCCCGAGTTGATGCCTTTTCGTCTGACACGCCAATTTATCAATCTGATGTTACCAATGAAAGAAGCAGGCGTTATGTCCAGTGTCATGATGCATGCACTGAGAGCCTTCCGTTCACACTCTGACCTGCTTGTTAACACCATGGACGTGTTCGTAAAGGAACCTTCCTTTGATTGGAAAGTAGGCTTGTTTATATGCACTTTTCATTTTTATTATATTTGCAGGGACTGATCTGGCATCTCTTACTATATGAAGGAAATACATCAAATTGTATTTATCAAAATATTTAATTGTTTTGTGTAGTATTTCTTAAAATTAACATTTGGGGTCAATTGACCTGAAAAACCAGGTAAGAAACATAATCTTCATTTGGAGAAAACTGTTGTTTCAATGAATATATTTCTAACAAAGAGTTAATATAGACTCATTGGTGATAGGTCTGATTTCTGAGAAAACTTTTAGCTTAAAATCTGTTCCATGTGAGGGTCCTTGATTTGACACATAGTGCTTTATTAAATGTTTTGGTTCTTCATAATACATCCCCAAAAGAACGAAGGTTAGTGATGGCATCCTTGATACGGTGTGATAACTAACTGCCGTTCCCCACTGTCATTGACACTGTTATGTGCAGTACTATTAGAATATGTATAAAAAGCTATAAAGCTCTCTCCAGTTAAAGATATTTATTTTAAAATCATTGCTTGTTCAGTCTGTTTGGATGTGATCATATAAACTGTTATAATAAGCAGAGAACATCATGTTCTTTTCCTTTAGAATTTTGAACAGAAAATGCTAAAAAAAGGAGGATCATGGATTCGAGAAATAAACGTAACTGAAAAAAATTGGTATCCCCGGCAAAAAATACATTATGCTAAGAGAAAGTTAGCAGGTGCCAACCCAGCAGTTATTACTTGGTAAGATGGTTATTTGTGAAGGAAAAAGAAAAAAACACCAACATGCTATTATTTACTGAAGAATTACCTATGTATAAAGTCCTGAATACTTTCCATTTAGCCTGTGATGTTAGCATTATTATCCTCATTTTACAAATGAAAAAAAGCATGGCTTAAGGAGTTTGACTTCCCTTAGGCTGGGTGGGGTCCATATCTCTGAATGCTGTGTATTTGGCCTCTGCCCTTTTGGCACAGTCTTCAGGTCAGTACCTGGAATAACCTGTACCAATGTCAGGAACAGCTGGAGCTTTTTTTTTTTTTTTTTTTACACGATTTTGCTTATTTATTTGTTTATTTGAGAGAGAGAGTGTGAAAGTGAGCATGAGCCAGGGCAGGGGTGGGAGGCAGGAGGCAAAGGAAGAGGGAAAAGCAAACTCCCCACTGAGCAGGGAAGCCGATGTGGGACTCAATCCAGAGCCAAAGGCAGATGCTTAACCAACTGAGCCACTTAAGCACCCCCAGCAGAAGCATTTTTAGACAATTACAATAATATTTTTTTATATAAGAGGAGATTTAGATTCTGAATTTGCTTCTGTCCTTTTTAAGACAAAATGTGATCTTGGTGGGCGTAGAACACAGGTGTAGAGAACATAGTATGAGCTAACCCCATGTTGGTTAGCCTTTAAGCTTCAGAAATGTTTCTTATTGAGGTCTAAAGCAAACAAATTTATAGAAATGTTTCACAAGAGGGGAAAAAGTTGGACTTTACAATTAAGTAACAGTAAATGGCAATCTATGGTCAGTTAGGGTATGAATGGTTTTTTTCAATAAATGGTTCTGGCAAAGGAATAAAAGTGGATCCTTATTTCACACCATACATAAAAATTAATGCAGAATGAATCAAAGACCTAAATGTAAGAGCTAAAACTATAAAATACTCAAAGAAGCACAGAAGTAGATTTTCATGACCTGTATTTGGCATCTGTCATTTTTAAATATAACACCAAAAAGCACAAGCAAGAAAAGAAGAAATAGATAAATTCATCAAAACTTAAAAGTTTTATGCTTGGGGCACCTGGGTGGCTCAGTTGTTAAGCGCCTGCCTTGGGCTCAGGTTATGATATCAGGGTCCTGGGATCAAGCCCTGCATTGGGCTCCCTGCTCAGCAGGAAGCCTGCTTCTCCCTCTCCCACTCCCTGTGCTTGTGTTTCCTCTCTCACAGTGTCTTTCTCTGTCAAATAAGTAAATAAAATCTAAAACAAACAAAAAAAAAGTTCCGTGCTTCACAGATACCATTAAGAAAGTAAAAAGACAGCCCCCCAAAATGGGAGAAAATATTTGAAAGTCATAGCTGATAAGGGACTTATATCGAGAATACATTTAAAAAAAACTCTTAAAACTCAATAAAAAGACAACCCAATTTGAAAATGACCAAAGGATTTGAGGAGACATTTCTCTAAAGAAGGTGTATAAATGACCAAGTAGCATATGGAAAGATGCTTAAAATTATTAGTCATCAGAGAAATACAAAGAGAGGTACCACTTCACACCCACTAGAATGGTAATAATTAAAAAATGGAATATAGGGCTCTCTGGGTGGCACGTTCGGTCAAACATTTGACTCTTATATTCTCTCTCTCTTTTTTTTATTATTTATTTATTTGACAGAGCGAGATCACAAGTAGGCAGAGAGGCAGGCGGCGGGGGCGGGGGTGGGGGGGGGAGCAGGCTCCCCGCCAAGCAGAGAGCTGGATGCGGGACTTGATCTTGACTCTTCTATAAGTGATGAGAGGGAATATTTGACAGGATAGCTAGGAATGCAGGCAACAAGGGAAAAATAATGAGTGGTTCATGTTTTTGTATTTGTTTAATCTTTTTTACAGTGATGAGCTGTTCCTGGGCCATGAGAAGGCACTTGCCTTTGGAGATTATGTGGCTGTGGCACGAGGAAGCAAAGATCACAACATTCGAGCCCAACAACCAGAGAGTGGGCTGTCAGAAGAGGCTCAAGTAAAGTGCTTGATTGACCAGGCCACAGACCCCAACATCCTTGGTAGAACTTGGCAAGGATGGGAGCCCTGGATGTGAAGAACTGTGGGAGTCAGCAGATAAAAAGCATGAGAGTATTTGAAGAATCTCCTAAACTTGGGACACCTGGGTGGCTCAAATGGTTAAGCATCTGCCTTTAGCTCAGGTCATGATTCCAGGTCCTAGGATCGAGCCCCGCATCGGGCTCCCAGCTCAGGAGGGAGCCTGCTTCCCCCTCTGCTTCTTCCTCTCTCCCCTGCTCATGCTCTCTCTTGTCTCTCTCAAATGAATAAATAAAATGTAAAAAAAAAAAAAAAATCTCCTAAACTTTCATCTACAGCCATCAATGTGCTGATTTTCCTGAAGCACTGAACAGAAGAAATCTATTTTAGTGGTAAAGTCTTGTAGCTGGAGTTTAATCAAGAGCATGATGAATAAGTGAATATTGGTATGAATGAATGATTAGATTATAAAGGTTTGGTTAGGATTATAATGGGCTTAAAGTGTGCAAAAAATACATATCTAGGCCCAGACAAGAATTAAACCAAGAGTATGGCATATTACAAGTACTATGACTTAGATAAACCAGCTACTTAATAAATGGTGTATGACCATTCCATGCAGTATTCTCATTAGTAATTATGACACATTGGAAATAACACCCAGAAGACCTCATCACTAAGATCTTATTAAAGTAAAGCCAATAGCATAAGTGATAAAATGTTACCTTATATTAGTACAGGAATAATAATGAATGGCTCATAATATTTAGAAATGATTGTTTTTGAGATTTTAGGATATTTATCTAGGCTATCTTTTATTTTATTCTCTTCTGTTTTAGATATTTTATGATAGATTAGTTCTCTAGAAGAGACAGTATTTAGGAGAGAGAAAAGAGCTTGGTCTTAGCACTCATTTTTGCTACTCATATCCACAATAGGAAGATAGATAAAAGTGCAAAGCATTCCAGACTCAGAATTTCTAACTTCAAGAATTGCAAGTATGATGATAGGGATAGCACACGGCATTTCAAGTCTAGGAAAAAACAAAACCTTTAGAAATGAATTTCTTATTTGGAGAGAAAACATGCATTCTAAAACAACAAGATCAAATTATGAAATACAAAAATGGCTTCCTTTCCTTCATAGAATCTCTACCCCTCATGTAATCCTGCACACACCTGAACTGATTTCAGGCTGGCTCTCAGTTTTTTGTTATTGTTTCTATAAATGTTTATATTTGGAGACTCTTGTATGCTTTTGAAAAATAATAATCTTGGGAATATGAAATAATTTTTTTCCTAAAGTAGTGGATAGCTCTTACACAGTTTCAGGAACAAATGTTTACCTTATAAAATATTTCATTATACTACTTAACAAAATCATTCTGATAAATACAGGTTGAATCCATTATGATTAAAAATAAAACATTATATTCTCAACAAAATTTATATTAAACCAATTACGTCTCAAAAATAAGCGATCATTGGGACGCCTGGGTGGCTCAGTTGGTTAAGCGGCTGCCTTTGGCTCAGGTCATGATCCCAGCGTCCTGGGATCGAGTCCCACATCGGGCTCCTTGCTCGGCAGGGAGCCTGCTTCTCCCTCTGCCTCTGCCTGCCACTCTGCCTGCCTGTGCTCGCTCCTGCACTCTCTCTCTATCTGACAAATAAAAAAAAAAAAATAAGCGATCATGTACATGAAAATCCAGTATTCACATAACCTAGTAAATATTCTTTGCTAAACACATAACCAAAAAAAACTACCTTGATGTTGATTGTAGTATTTTTTTAACAGCTAACCATTTTTGCTTGTGTGTTGATAATGTGGGATGTATTCCCATATGTTATGGGAAACTCTGTTTTTTAAGGACTATTTTATATATCAGTATAAGTTCATTGTTACAAGATGACTGTGTATAGGAGTCCACTTTCAAAGCTGTCTGCTTGAAATTGTATCCAAACCCATGAGACTGCAGTAAAAAGTTACTGTATACAGTTTTCAGAGACATTTGCACAGTTGCTTAGGATGGTAAATGACCTCATTACACATGGAGGGCTACATGTCCAAGACATATCTTGTCTCCAGACTTCAACCCTGTGATTCTTGGCTGAATAAAGAAACTTGTTTGGAAACAGGAAATAAAAGAAGACACCTGTACTGATTGTAAAGAAATATAAATAGTATCAGGAAGATTCTTAGGATTTTCTATATGTAGGATCATGTTACCTGATAATAGTTTAACTTCTCTAATTTGAGTGCTTTTATTTCTTTTTTCTTGCCTAATTGCTCTGGCTAGAAGATACAGTACAATGTTGAGTAACTATGGTAAAAGTGGGCATCCTTCTTTTGTTTGTTCTTCATCTTTAGGGAGACATTTTCATCTTTCACCGTTGAGTGTCATGTTAGCTGTGGGACATTTACACGAATGTCCTTTTATATGTTGATAAAGTTCCCTTCTGTTTTTAGTTTGCTGAGATTTTTATCATTATTAAGTGTTGTCAAATGCTTATTTTGCATTAATTGAAATGAACTTCTGGTTTTTCTTCTTCATTTATGAATGTGAATTATAATGATTGATATTTAGATGTTGAACCATCCAGCATTGCTGGGATAAATCCTGCTTGGCCATGGTGAATAATCCTTTTATTATGCTGTTTGTTGCCAGTATTTTGTTGAGAATTTTTTAAATTTTTATTTATTGTTTTAATTTCTTTTCAGTGTTCCAGAATTCATTGTTTATGCACCACACCCAGTGCTCCATGCAATACGTGCCCTCCATAATACCCACAACTAGGCTCACCCAACCTCCCACCCTCCACCCCTCCAAAATCCTCAGATTGTTTTTCAGAGTCCACAATCTCTTCATGGTTTGTCTCCCCCTCCAATTTGCCCCAACTCCTTTCTCCTCTCCATCTCCCCATGTCCTCTATGTTATTCCTTATGCTCCACAAATAAGCAAAACCATAGGATAATTGACTCTCTCTGCTTGACTTATTTCATTCAGCATAATCTCTTCCAGTCCCATCCATATTGATACAAAAGTTGGGTATTCATCCTTTCTGATGGAGGCATAATACTCCATAGTATATATGGACCACATCTTCCTTATCCATTTGTCCGTTGAAGGGCATCTTGATTCCACAGTTTGGTGACTGTGGCTATTGCTGCTATGAACATTGAGAATTTTTTAATCAGAGTTCATGAGGAATATTGGTCTCTAGTTTTATTGTGGAACCTCTAGATTTAGTATCAGGGTAATGATGGTTTCAAATGAGTTAGAAAGTTTTCACTTCTGTGTTAATTTTTAGAAAAGTTTGAGAAGAATTGGTGTTAACTCTTTTTTTAAGACTTTAACATTTATTTTAGAGTGTGTGTGTACAGGTGGCAGGAGGGGCAGTGGAGAGAGAATCCCAAGCAGACTCGGTGCTGAGCATGGATCCCAGTGCAGTGCTCGATCTCACAACCTTGAGAGTGACCTGAACTGAAATCAAGAGTTGGATGCTTAACTGACTGAGCCACCCAAGCGCCCCATGATTGGTGTTAACTCTTAACTGTTTTATAAAATTCATCACTCAAGTCATCTAGGTGTTGGCCAGCTCTTTGTTGGGAGATTTTTTTTTTTGCATTTATTTTTGTCTTTTTTTTTTAATTGAAGTATAATTAACATATAGTGTTATAGTAGTTTCAGGTATACAATATAGTGATTACACAATTTTTTAAATTCATTTGAGAGAGAATGAGAGCACAAGCCTGGGGAGAGGCAGAAGGAGGGAGAAAGGAAGAAGCAGACTCCCTGCTGAGCAGGGAACCCAATATGGGACTCAATACCAGAATCCAAAGGCAGACACTTAACTAAGCTACTCATTTAAAATCTCACAAAGGAAAGCCCAGATCCAGGTACTTTCCCTGGTGAATTTTCATCAAATATTTAAAGAAGAAATAAGACTGACATTTCATCCTAACCTCAGCAATCAGACAACAAAAAGAAATTAAAGGCATCCAAATCGGCAAAGAAGTCAAACTATCACTCTTTGCAGATGATATGATACTTTATGTGGAAAACCCAAAAGACTCCACTCCAAATTTGCCAGAACTTGTACAGGAATTCAGTAAAGTGTCAGGATATAAAATCAATGCACAGAAGTCAGTTGCATTTCTATACACCAACAATAAGACAGAAGAAAGAGAAATTAAGGAGTCAATCCCATTTACAATTGCACCCAAAACCGTAAGATACCTAGGAATAAAACTAACCAAAGAAACAGAGAATCTGTACTCAGAAAACTATAAATACTCATGAAAGAAATTGAGGAAGACACACACACAAAAAAGTAGAAAAACTTGCCATGCTCATGGATTGGAAGAACAAATATTGTGAACATGTCTATGCTATCTAAAGCAATCTACATGTTTATTGCAACCCCTATCAAAATACCATCCACTTTTTTTTCAAAGAAATGGGACAAATATTCCTAAAATTTATATGGAACCAGAAAAGACTTGAATAGCCAGAGGAATGTTGAAAAAGAAAGCTAAAGTTGATGGCATCACAATTCCAGACTTGAAGCTCTATTACAAAGCTGTCATCATCAAGACAGTATGGTACTGTCATAAGAACAGACACATAGATCAATGGAACAGAATAGAAAGACCAAAATAGACCCTCAACTCTACGGTCAACTAATCTTTGACAAACCAGGAAAGAATGTCCAATGGAAAGAAGACAGTCTCTTCAACAAACGGTGTTGGGAAAATTGGACAGCCACATGCAGAAGAATGAAATTGGGCCATTTCCTTACACCACACACGAAAATAGACTCAAAATGGATGAAGGACCTCAATGTGAGAAAGGAATCCATCAAAATCCTTGAAGAGAACACAGGCAACAACCTCTTCAACCTCAGCCACAGCAACTTCTTCCTAGGAACATTGCCAAAGGCAAGGGAAGCAAGGGCAAAAATGAACTGTTGGGACTTTGTCAAGATCAAAAGATTTGCACAGCAAAGGAAACAGTTAACAAAACCAAAAGACAAATGACAGAATGGGAGAAGATATTTGCAAACAACATATCAGATAAAGGGCTAGTTTCCAAGATCTATAAAGAACTTATCAAACTCAACACCCAAAGAACAATCCAATCAAGAAATGGGCAGAGGACATGAACAGACATTTTTGCAAATAAGACATCCAGATGGGGGACGTCTGGGTGGCTCAGTTGGTTAAGCGGCTGCCTTCGGCTCAGGTCATGATCCCAGCGTCCTGGGATCGAGTCCCACATCGGGCTCCTTGCTCGGCAGGGACCTTGCTTCTTCCTCTGCCTCTGCCTGCCACTCTGCCTGTGCTCGCTCGCTCTCTCTCTCTCTAACAAATAAATAAATAAAATCTTAAAAAAAAAAAAAAAGACATCCAGATGGCCAACAGACACATGAAAAAGTGCTCTACATCACTCAGCATCAGGGAAATACAAATCAAAACCACGAGATACCACCTTACACCAGTCAGAATGGCTAAAATTAACAAGTCAGGGAATGACAGTTGCTGGTGAGGATGCAGAGAAAGGGGAGCCCTCCTACACTGTTGGTGGGAATGCAAGCTGGTGCAGCCACTCTGAAAAACAGCATGGAGGTTCCTCAAAAAGTTGAAAATAGAGCTACCCTATGACCCAGCAATCTCACTATTGGGTATTTACCCTAAAGATACAAACTTTGTACCCTAAAAAAAACACAAACTTTTTAGTGATCCAAAGGGGCACGTGCACCCGAATGTTTATAGCAGCAATGTCCACAATAGCCAAACTATGGAATGAACCTAGATGTCCATCAACAGATGAATGGATAAAGATACACACACACACACACACACACACACACAAAATGGAATACTATGCAGCAATCAAAAGAAATGAAATCTTGCCATTTGCGATGACGTGGATGAAACTAGAGGGTATTATGCTTAGCGAAATAAGTCATTAGTTTTTGATGTAGTGTTCCATGATTCATTATTTGCATATAACACCCACTACTCATTATAACACATGCCCTCCTTAATACCAATCACTGGGCTGCAGATATAATGAAAAGAAGATATAATGAAAACATGCACCCGAATGTTCATAGCAGCAATGCCCACAATAGCCAAACTGTTTAGACTTTCTGTTTCTTCTTGACTCAATTTTGGTAATTTAATATTTCTAGGAATTTATCTTTTTTAATTAGGTCATTTAATGTGTTAGTATTTTTATTTCTGTAAGGTTGATAATATACTCACTTACTGATTTTATTTATTTTTTTTTTTTTTTTTTTTTGTCTTTTTTAATATTTTGTCTAAAAGAAAACGTGAATTTTGTTGACATCTTCAACCAACTTTTGGTTTGTTGATTCTCTGGTATTTTTCTATACTCTATTTCATTTATCTGTTCTTAATCTTTGTTATTTCATTAATTTTCTAGCTTTAGGTTTAGTTTGCTCTTTTTTCTTTAGTTTCTTAAGGTGTGGACTTAGGTTATTCATTTACCATCTTTATTTTTTTAAGATTTTATTTATTTATTTCTGAGAGAGAGCGAGAGAGGGAGCTCACAAGCAGGTGCAGCAGCAGATAGGGAGAGCAGCCTCCCCACTAAGCAAGAAGCCTGATGTGGAACTTGATCCCATGACCCTGGGATCATGACCTGAATCAAAAGCAAACTTAATGATTGAGCCACCCAGCCATCCCACCATCTTTATTTTTTTAATGTAGGTTATGTGTGACTATTTTTTTTGCTGCATTATGTTTTGGTATATTGTGTTTTTGTTTTCCTTTGTATCAAAGTATTTTCTGATTTTCTTCTGTGATTTCATGTTTAAGTCCATTGTTTTAAGAGTGTGTTAATTTCCAAACATTTGGAATTTTCCACTTTTCCTTCTAAAGAAGGAATTGATTTCAAGTTTCATTGCATTTTAGTCAGAAAATACTTTTCAAGATTTCAATCTGTTCAATTTACTGAGATTTGTTTGGTGCCTAACTTGTGGTCTATCCTGGAGAATGCTCTAGGTCCATTTAGAGGAATGTATGTTCAGCTTTTATTGGGTGGAGTGTTCTATATGTCTGTAGGTCTAGTTGGTTTATAGTGCTGTTCAAGCCCTCTAGATGTTCTGTCTCTCCATTACTGAAACTGGGGTCTTGATGTCTCCCGACTGTTATTATAGGTCTAGTTCTCTCTTCACCTCTGTCAGTGTTTGCTTCATACATGGGGGAAGGTCACTGCTCTTTGCAAAGTGTTTCTTAATAATTGTTAGATCTTGTTGATGGATTGACCTTTTTTTACTGATAATATACTGTTGTTTTTTTAAGGATTTTTTTTTTAGTAACATATAATGTATTATTTGTTACAGAGGTACAGGTCTGTGATTCATTAGTCTTACACAATTCACAGCACTCATCATAGCCCATACCCTCCCCAATGTCCATCACTCAGTCACCCCATCCCTCCTACCCCCCTCCACTCCAACAGCCCTCAGTTTGTTTCCTGAGATTAAGAGTCTCTTATGTTTTTTCTCCCTCTCTGGTTTTATCCTGTTTCATTTTTTCCTCTCTTCCCCCATGATCCTCTGCTTATTTCTCAAATTCTACGTATCAGCAAGATTATATGATAATTGTCTTTCTCTGATTGACTTATTTTGCTTCACATAATACCCTCTAGTTCCATCCACACTGTTGCAAATAGCAAGATTTTGGGTTTTGATGACTGCATATTTTCCATTATATATATAATCTCCACATATTCTTTATCCATTCATCCACTGATGGATATCTAGGCTCTTTCCATAGTTTGGCTATTGTGGACATTGCTGCTCTAAACATTGAGGTGCACATGCCCCTTCAGATCACTACCTTTCTATTTTGGGGCTAAATACCCAGTAGTGCAATTGCTAGGTCGTAGGTTAGCTTTTTTTCCTGCTTTTTGAGGAATCTCTGATCTGTTTTTCAGAGAGGCTGCACCAGCTTACATTCCCACCAACAGTGTAGGAGGGTTCCCCTTTCTCTTCATCCTCTCTAACATCTGTCATTTCCTGACTTGTTAATTTTAGCCATTCTGACTGGTGTGAGGTAGGATCTCATTGTGATTTTGATTTGTATTTCTCTAATACTGAGTGTTGCTGAGCACATTTTCATGTGTCTATTGGCCATCTTGATGTCTTCTTTGCAGAAATGTCTGTTCATGTCCTCTGCCCATTTCTTGATTGGATTATTTGTTCTTTGGATGTTGAGTTTGATAGGTTCTCTATAGATTTTGGCTACTAGCCCTTTATCTGATATGTCATTTGCAAATATCCTCTCATTCTGTAGGTGGTCTTTTAGTTTTGTTTACTGTTTCCTTTGCTGTGCAAAAGCTTTTTATCTTGATAAAGTCCCAATAGTTCATTTTTGCTCTTGCTTCCCTTGTCTTTGGTGATGTTTCTAGGAAGAAGTTGCTATGCTGAGGTCAAAGAGATTGCTGCCTGCATTCTCCTCAAGGATTTTGATGGATTCCTTTCTCACATTGAGGTCTTTCATCCATTTTGAGTCAATTTTTGTGTGTGGTGTAAGGGAAATGGTCCAGTTTCATTCTGCATGTGGCTGCCCAATTTTCCCAACACTGTTTGTTGAAGAGACTTTTTTCCATTGGACAGTCTTTCCTGCTTTGTCAAAGATTAGTTAACCACAGCTTTGAGGGTCCATTTCTGGACTCTCTATTCTGTCCCATTGCTCTATGTGTCTGTTTTTGTGGCAGTACCATACTGTCTTGATGATGACAGCTTTATAATAGAGCTTGAAGTCCGAGATTGTGTTGCCACCAGCATTGCTTTTCTTTTTCAACATTCCTCTGACTATTCAAGGTCTTTTCTTGTTCCATATAAATTTTAGGATTATTTGTTCCATTTCTTTGAAAAAAAATGGACGGTATTTTGATAGGGATTGCATTAAATGTATAGATTGCTCTAGGTAGCATAGACATTTTAACAATATTTGTTCTTCCAATCCATGAGCATGGAACATTTTTCCATTTCTTTGTCTTCCCAATTTCTTTCATGAGTATTAGTTTTCTAAGTACAGAGTCTTTGTCTCTTTGGTTAGATTTATTCCTAGGTATCTTATGGTTTTGGGTGCAATTGTAAATGGGATTGACTCCTTAATTTCTCTTTCTTCTGTCTTATTGTTGGTGTATAGAAATGCAACTGATTTCTGTGCTTTGATTTTATATCCTGCCACTTTACTGAATTCCTGTGTGAGTTCTAGCAGTTTTGGGGTAGAGTCTTTTGGGTTTTCCACATAAAGTGTCACATCATCTGCAAAGAATGAGAATTTGACTTCTTTGCCAATTCCAACCCCTTTTATTTCTTTTGTTGTCTGATCACTGAGACTAGGATTTCCAGTTACAATGTAGAACAATATTGGTGAGAGTAGGCATCCTGACCTTAGGGGTATAGCTTTCAGTTTTTCCTCATTGAGGATGATATTTGCTGTGGGTCTTTTGTATATGGCTTATGATATGTATGTATGTTCCTTCTGTCCCTATACTGTGGGGTGTTTTAATCAAGAAAGGATGCTGTAGGGACACCTGGGTGGCTCGGTTGGTTAAGTGGCTGCCTTTGGCTCAGGTCATGATCCCAGCATCCTGGGATTGAGTCCCACATCAGGCTCCCTGCCCGATAGGGAGTCTGCTTCTCCCTGTCCCTCTGCCTCCCACTCTGCCTACTTGTGTGTGTGTGTCTGTCTATCAAATAAATAAAATCTTAGGGAAAATGCTTATTTTTATATGTATTTTTAAATATTTTATTTATTTAACAGAGAAAGACAGCAAGAAAGGGAATATAAGCAGGGGGAGTGGGAGAGGGAGAAACAGGCTTCCCACTGAGCAGGGAGTTTGATATGGAGCTCGATCCCAGGACCCTGGGATCATGACCCAAGCCAAAAACAGATGCCCAACAACTGAGCCACCCAGGCACCCAAGATGCTGTACTTTGTCAAATGCTTTTTCTGCATCAATTGAGATGATCATATGGTTCTTGTCCTTTCTCTTATTAATATGATATATCACATTGATTTATGGATGTTGAACCACCCCTGCAGCCCATGAATAAATTCTACTTGGTAGTCGTGAATAATCCTTTAATGTACTGTTGGATCCTATTGGCTAGTATAAGCTGAGAAATTTGTCATCCATGTTCATCAGGGATATTGGCCTCTAATTCTTTTTAGTTGTGTCTTTGTCTGGTTTGGGGATCAAGTTAATGCTGGCCTCATCGAATGAGTTTGGAAATCTTCCTTCCATTTGTATTTTTTGAAACAGTTTCAGAATAGGTGTTAATTCTTCTCTAAATGTTTGGTAGATGGGGCACCTAGGTGGCTCAGTTGGCTAAGCATCTGCCTTCAGCTCAGGTCATGATGTTTGGGTCCTGGGATCAACCCTCATGTTGGGCTTCCTGCTCAGTGGGGAGTCTGCTTCTCCCTCTATTTCTGCTCCTCCCCTACCCTGCTCATGCTCCCCTAGTTTCATTGATTCATTCTATTGTTTTTTTCTATTTTATATGTCATTGATTTCTGCTCGAATCTTTATTATGGATTTAGGTTTTATTTACTCTTCCTTTTCCAGCTCCTTTAGGTATAAGATTAGGTTGTGTATGTGAGGCTTTTCTTCTTTCTTGAGGTAGGCCTGTGTTGCTATATACTTCCATCTTAGGACCAACTTTGCTTCATCCCAAAGTTTCTGAACTTTTGTGTCTTCATATTCATTTGTTTCCGTGTAATTTTTAATCTTTAATTTCCTCATTGGCCCATCCATTCTTTTACCTCCATGAATTTGTGTTCCTTCCAAATTTTCTCTTGTGATTGAGTTTTAGTTTTAAAACTGTGGCCTGAAAATATGCATGGATAATCTCAGGGTTGTTTTGGTAGTTGGTGAGACTTGATTTGTGACCCATTATGTGATGTATTCTGGAGAATGTTCCATGTACACGCAAGAAGAGTGTGTATTCTGCTGTTTTAGGATGAAATGCTCTGAATATATCTCTTAAGACCATCTGGTCCAGTATGTCATTCAAAGCATGTGTTTCCTTGTTGATGTTCTGCTTAGATCATCTGTCCATTGCTATGAGTGTGGTGTTAAAGTCCCATGCCCCTACTATTATTATATTATTGCCAATGAATTTCTTTAATTTTGTTATAAATTGGTTTATATACTAAGCTGCTCCCAAGTTAGGGGCATAAATTTTTACAGTTGTTAGATATTCTTGTTGGATAAAGACTTTTATTATTATACGGTTTCCATCTTCAGTTCTTATTACAGTCTTTGGTTTAAAATATAATTTGTCTGATATACGAATGTCTACTTTAGCTTTCTTTTTATGTCTATTAGCATGATAAATAGTTCTCTGCCTCCTCACTCTCAATCTGGAGGTGTCTTTGGGTCTAAAATGAGTCTCTTGTAGACCACATATTAATAGGTTTTCAGTTTTTTTTTCCCAGTCTGATACCCTGTACCTTTTGATTGGAACATTTAGATCATTTACATTCAGAGTAATTATTGAAAAAGATACAAATTTAGTGCCATTGTATTTCCTGTAAAGTCACTGTTTCTGTAGATTGTCTCTGTTGCTTTCTAGTCTTTGTTACTTTTTGGCTCTCCCTCCACTCAAAGGATCCCCTTTAATATTTCTTATAGGGCTGGTATAGTGGTCGCAGACTCCTTTATTTTTTATTTGTCCTGAGCCTCTTTATCTCTCCTTCTATTTTGAATGATAGCGTTGCAGGATAAAGTATTCTTGGCTGCATATTTTTCCCATTTAGGATGTTGATTATGTCATTGCAGTCCTTTCTGGCCTGCCAGCTCTCTGTGGACAGGTCCACTGCCAGGCTTGTGCATCTACCCTAGGATAAGGGCCTCTTGTCGTAAGCTGCTTTCAGGATTTTCTCCTTATCTCTGAAATTTGCAAGCTTCACTATTATGTCAGGGTATTGACCTATTTTTGTTGATTTTGAGGGGGTTCTCTGTGCCTCCTTGGACTTGAATGCCTGTCATTCCCCAGATTAGAGAAATTCTCAACTATTATTTGTTCAAATATACCTTCTTCCCCTCTCTCTCTTCATCTTCTGGGAGTCCTACTATTCAGGTTTTATTTTGCTTTATGGAATCACTGATTTCTCAGTCTCCCTTAGTCATCTAATCATTGTTTTTCTCTCTTCAGGTTCTTTATTTTCCATCATTTTGTCTTCTATATCATTGACTCTCTCTTCTGCCTCATTTGTCCTTGTTGCTAAAAGCCTCCATGTTTGCCTGCCTGTCAGTAACAGCTTTTTAAATCTTGGCCTGATTAGATATTTGTTGTTTTATTTCTATAATAAGGGAATCTCTAGTGTCTTCTATGCTTTTTCAAGCCCAGCTAGTATCTTTGTAATCATTGTTTTAAATTCTAGTTCTACAACTTACTTATATTTGTTAAATCTGTTAGTATGTATTAATTCCTGTTCTTTCTTTTGAAGTGAATTTGAGGTAGTATGTACTAATTCCTGTTCTTTCTTTTGAGGTGAATTTCTCCTTCTACTCATTGTGCCCAGAAAATAAAGGAGGAAAGGGGGGAAAATCGGGAAAAAAACCCGGATTAATAACCACAATAATAGAAACCTCAAGAAGTTGTTTCTGGTATATGCTGTGTACACTCTGCTATTGTGTTTTAGCTGCTCTTTCCCACTGGTCTTTCCTCTAAAGAGTTCCTCTTTGCTTGTAGTGGGGACTGTTTTGACCTTTAAATAGGTGTGCTTTGATTTGTTTGTTATGTTTAATCCATGTTAAGGAAAAAGGAAAAGAAGAAAGAATAAAAATGAAAACATAGCCTGACCCAAGACAAGAGAAAAGAAAATGGAACAAAAATGCATACGAACAAACAACAAACTATAAGCATGATTCTAAAAAATAAGAAACAAAGGGGTAAAGAAGAAAAGAGAAAAAAAATATGCCTGATCCAAAAAAATAAGGAAACAAATGAACCAAAAATAAACAAAAGATGGTATGCCTGATACAAATTAGAATATATATGTATTTATAAAGAATAAAAAAGAAGAAATGGAAAAAAATTTAAACATATAAAAAGACTAAGAAAGGGGCACCTGGGTGGCTCAGTGGGTTAAAGCCTCTGCCTTCAGCTCAGGTCATGATCCCAGAGTCCTGGGATCAAGCCCAGCATAGGGCTCTCTGCTCAGCGGGGAGCCTGCTTTCTTTTCTCTCTGCTTGCCTCTGCCTACTTGTGATCTCTCTCTGTCAAATAAATAAAGTCTTAAAAAAAAAAAAAAGACTAAGAAAAGAGTGGGGAGGGGAAGCAAGCCTGGTCCTATTCACACCAGAAGCTGACGTTTTGGAGATTTCTTTAATCAGTAGATTTAGCACACATGGGGGGCCTGTGCTGATCTTCTGAGGGAGAGGACTGATGGGCTGGCTCACAAGCTCACTTGTCCTTTTTAGGATGCTC
Organism: Taxidea taxus jeffersonii; assembly: GCA_003697995.1. NCBI lineage: Eukaryota > Metazoa > Chordata > Mammalia > Carnivora > Mustelidae > Taxidea > Taxidea taxus. Next base: position 39,868 of record ML093181.1, read on the forward strand.
CTGCCCAGTGCTGGGGTGCTGGGTGTAAGGTAGGGGACTCCAGAGTCCACTGGAGGCTGTTTCTCTCTGAAGTCTGACTGTGCTGGTGGGAGAGGAGTGGTGGTGGAGGAGGTAGAAAATGTTGTCACCCTATCTTCTTGTTCCTGGGAGTAGAACTCCCTGCCAGTGCTCTTCAGGAGCCCTCTTAGAAAAGCAAACAATATCCTGTGCCCCGGATTTTCTTCAGTTCACGCCATTAACCTGTATTGCCCAGGCTATCAGCACATCTGAAGCCACAGATGTACTGTATTTTATCCAGCCAGTAGCTGCGATTCAAAACTCTAAGTTTTAAAGGGCCTGGAAAGGTGCAAGCCCACTCCTGTCCCCTGGAGGAAAGGCTTGAGGCATGTCCAGCACCATCCCATCCCTGAAAAGTTATCTTACCGTGCATATGAAGAGGCTAGAGTTTATTGTAATGCTCAGCAAAAAGCTGGAACCAGGTTGTCAGTTGTCTACACTGTCCTCTATTCCCTTCTGTCCCAAAAAAGCCATCTCAGATGCTTGACTCTATCACTGCAGAGAGCAAAAAGCAGCAGTTATCTGCAATGTGCTCCTGTCTCTGCTTTCTGCTGAGTTCAGCTGCAGAAAAGCAGCCACTCAGCATGCACACAGTAGTTTAAGCCTGTTGTGGCTCACAGCAAAACATTATTAAGAGGTTTTCTGGCCTCTGTGCACACCTGAAACCCAGCAGATGAGCACTGCTCAATGTTTCCAGCTGGCCTTTGGTCCTTTGAAAACCAAAATATTCTCTTTAAAATGTCCTCTGGGAAGGGGAACAACCTCTCCCTGTGCAACCCAGGGCATCTCCTTACTGCAGCTTATCGTGCAGCCCCTACCCACTAAGCTGTTTCCCATGCTCTCCCTCTTCCTGACTTTGCTCCATGAAATGGATTCCACCCCCTTTGAAGCCTTGTGGCTTTTCTCACCCCCAATTCAGTGCTCTGAACATTGCATCTTCCATGTTCTCTGCCTCCAAATGTGCAAATTATTTCCTTAATCCTCAGATAGTATTACATGAAAAAATGCTCAACATCACTTGGCATCAAGGAAATACAAATCAAAACCACAGTCAGATACCACCTCACACCAGCCAGAATGGTTAAAATGAACAACTCAGAAAATGACAGATACTGGTGATGCAGAGAAAAGGGAACCCGCCTACACTGTTGGTTGGAAAGTAAAGTGGTACAGCCACTCTGGAAAACAGTATGGAGTTTCCTCAAAAAGCTGAAAATAAAGCTACTCTATGACCCAGCAATTGCACTACTGATTATTTACCCAAAAGATACAAAAAGTGATCTGAAGGGACACGTGCACCCCAATGTTTATGGTAGCAATGTCCACAATAGCCAGACTATGGAAAGAGCCCAGATGTCACAGACAGATGGATAAAAAAGATGCAGGGTGTGTGTGTATATCTGTATACACACACACAATGGAATATTAGCCATAAAAAATAATGAAATCTTGTCATTTGCAACAACATGGATGGAGCTAGATAGTATTACGCTAAGCAAAATAAGTCAATCAGAAAAATATCGTTCCAATTTTAGTATATGTGCTGCCGAAGCGAGCACCAATCAGAGAAAAATAACTATCATATGATCTCACTGATATGTGTAATTTAAGAAACAAAACAGAGGATCATAGGGGAGGAGAGGAAAAAATAAAACAAGATGAAACCAGAGAGAGAAACAAACCATAAGAGAGTCTTAATCATGGAAACAAACAAAGGGTTGCTGGAGGGGAGGAGGTTGGAGGGATGGGGTAACTGGATGATGGTCATTAAGAGAGCATGTGCTGTAATGAGCATTAGGTGTTATATAAGACCAATTAATCACCAACCCATACCTCTGAAACCAATAATACATTATATGTTAGTTGAATTTAAGTTTTTAAAAAATTGGAAAAAAATCCTCTTATCATCTTCCTAGTTGTTCAAAATAGTTGAATGTTGATATAGCTGTGTTTGAAGAATGAGGCAAGTTCAGGGTCCCCCTAGTCTGCCATTTAATTACTGAGAGTATTTCTATACATTTTTAAGGTTTTTTTCTTAGGTTTCTTAGGTTACCCTGGGAGTTACTATTAATATTTTAATTTTATAAAAACCAAGTTTTAATACCAAGTAATATACAAAAACAGTATTAAGCAAAAACTATTACATTATTTTAATTTTTTTTAAGATTTTATTTTTGAGAGAAAGGTTGTGAGCACAAAGTGGGGGAGGGGCAGATGGAGAAGCAGACTCCCTGCTGAGCAGGGAGCCCGATACAGGACTTGATCCCAGGACCCTGGAATCATGACCTAAGCTGAAGGCAGACACTTAACCAACTGAGGCACTCCAAAAACTACTTTCAAGTTATGTCCTCACCCCTTTATTTTGTAATATCACAAATGCATCTTTATACATTTTGTGCCTGTTAACACAAATTTATAATTATTCTTTTATGCATTTATCTTTTAGTTATTAAACTTTTTGCAATATACAATTTTTTAAAAAGTGATATATAACTGATGTAGAACATTTTCTAAATTTTAACAGGTAGCACATACAGATTTGAGACATTTCTATTGCAATATGATCTCCACTGTAACATTGTCCAATACCTCTGTCACATTACAAATTATCATTTCTTCTTGTTGTAGGAACAACTAAGATCTAGTCTCTTATTGAGTTTAATGTTTATAATACAGCTTTGTTGTGTGTAATCCCTGCATTGTGCATTAGATTGTTATGACTTATTTATGTACTAGTTGTATTTAATTTTTTTTTAAAGAATTTATTTATTTATTTGACAGAGATCACAAGTAGGCAGAGAGGCAAGCAGGCAATGGGGGCGGGGGAGGAAGCAGGCTCCCTACCCAGCAGAGAGCCCGATGTGGGACTCGATCCCAGGACCCTGAGATCATGACCTGAGCTGAAGGCAGAGGCTTAACCCACTGAGCCACCCAGACACCCATAAGTATTTACTCTTAAACAATATCTCTTCTATTCCCTCACCCCCTGTACCTGGTTACCACAATTCCATTCTCTGTTTTGTGTGTGTGTGTTCATTGCTTTTTAGATTGTATAAGAGATATAGAGTATTTGTCTGTCTGTGTCTGGCTTATCTCACTTAGCATAATGTCCTTGAAGTCCATCCATGTTGTTGCAAATGGCCAAATTTCCTTTTACCTGATGGCTGTATAGTGCTCCATTGTACATATAGAGTACATCTTCTTTATCTACTCATCTGTTAAAGGACACTTAGGATGTTTCTATATCTTGGCTATCATGAATAATGCTGCAATAATCATGACAATGTGTATATCTCTTTGATAACCTGTTTTCATTTTCTTTGGATATATACACAGAAGTGGGATTGTTGCATCATATGGTCTTTCTCAGATACATACAGTTCTCCAGAATGGCTGAGCCAGTTTACAATCCCACCAACAGTGCACAACACAAGTGTTCCCTTTTTTTCCACATCCTTGCCCACAATTGTATCGCTTGTCTTCTTACCAATAGCCATTTTTTTTTTTAGATTCTATTTATTTATTAGTTAGAGAGAGAGCGAGCACAGGCAGACAGAGAGGCAGGCAGAGGCAGAGGGAGAAGCAGGCTCCCTGCTGAGCAAGGAGCGCAATGTGGGACTTGATCCCAGGACGCTGGGATCATGACCTGAGCAGCCGCTTAACCAACTGAGCCACCCAGGTGTCCCTGTTTTGTTTTGTTTTTGCAGTACAGAGGCTTTTCAGTTTGATATAGCCCCACTTCTGGAAATTTTCTTTCATTGTTTGTGCTTTTCGTGTCATGTGCAAAAAAACATTGTCAAGACTAATGTTGATGAGCTTCTCTGTTTTCTTCTAGGAGTTTTATAGTTTCAGATCTTTATGTTTGAGTCTCTGTTCCATTTAAAGTTAACTATTATATGAATAATGTAAGATGGGGGTCCAATTTCACTTTTTTTTTTTTTTTTGCATGAGTTTATTCCATTTCCCAACACTATATGTTGAGGAGATGACCCTTCGTCCATTGGATGTTCTTGGCTTACTTATAAATATTGGCTATATGTGCAGGGATTTAATTTTAGACTCTCTTTTCTGTTCCACTGCCTTATGTGTCTATTTCTATGCCAGTAACATACTATTTTAATTACTGTAGCTTACTAGTATAGTTTAAATCAGGAAGTGTGATACTTCTTGTTTTTTTCTCCTTATGATTGCTGTGGATCTTTTCTTATACACAAATTGGCAACTTTTCTTCTATACAAATTTGCCATATAGAATGCGACTGGAATTTTCTTTTAGTAGTAATCATATGGGGGGCACCTGGGTAGCTCAGTTGGTTAACTGACTGACTCTGGGTTTTGGCTCAAGTCATGACTCATGGTTGTGGGATTGAGCTCTGTGTTGGGCTCTATGCTAGGTGAGGAGTCTGCTTCAGATTCTTTTCTTCTCCCTCTCATTTGCTCTCTCTCTCTCTCAAATAAGAAAATGAAACCTTTAATAATGATCAGATGGTATGTATAAAGTTGGATATAATAACTTTCTCATTGTCATTATTTCTTTAAAAATCTATACAGAATTTAAATTTTTTAATGGTATTCTTAATTGAAGTATAGTTAACATACAATATTACATGAGTTTCAGGTGTACAACATGATGATTTGAGAACTCTGTACATGTGCTTATGCTCACAAGTGTAGCAACAATGTCATCATTGACTGTATTCCCTATGCTATGCCTTTTTCCCCATGACTTATTCATTCCATAACTGGAAGACTGTACCTCCCATTTCCCTTCACCTACTTTGCCCATCCCTCTACCTTCTTCTCTCGCAATCACTCTCTATTTATGAATCTGTTTCTGCTTTTCATTTTTTGCTTACTTGTTCACTGTTTTATTTTTTAGTTTCCACATATAAGTGAAAGTATATGGTATTTGTCTTTCTCTAAATTATTTCACTCATGGATAAACCATGTTGTTACATGTGTCAAGGTCTCATTCTTTTTTTATGGCAGAGTAATATGTGTGTGTGTGTGTACCGTACATTTTTTATCCATTTTTCAGTCAGTAGACACTGGGGTTACTTCCATATCTTGGCTATTGAAAATAATGCTGCAACAAACCTAAAGGTGCATATATCTTTTTGAATTAATATTTTTGTTTTCTTTGAATAAATACCCACTAGTGGAATTACTGGATGATGTGGTAGCTATATTTTTAATTTTTGCAGATCTCCATACTGTTTTTCACAGTGGCTACACCAGTTTACATTCCTATCAACAATGCATAAGGGTTCCTTTTTCTTCATATCCTCACCAACACTTGTTATTTCTTGTGGGTTTTTTTTTATTCTATCTGTTCTGACAGGTATAAGGTGATATCTCATTTGCATTTCTCTGATAATTAGTGATGTTGAGCATCTTTTCATGTGTGTGTTGACTATATATCTTCTGTGAAAAAGTGTCTCCTCAGGCCTTCTGCCAATTTTTAATCAGATTGCATGGGGCTTTTGTGTTGAGTTTTATACTTCTTTACATATTCTGGATACTAATCCCTTACTGGATATATCATTTGTAAATATCTTCTCCCATTCAGTATGTTGACTTTTTGTTTTATTGATGATTTCCTTTGCTGTGCTAAAGCTTTCATTTTGATGTAGTCCCAATAGTTTAGGTTTTCTTTTGTTCCCTGGCCTTGGGATACACATATAGAAAAATGTTTCTATGGTGAGTGTCACAGAAATAACTGCCTATGTTTTCTTCTAGGAATTTTATGGCTCTCACACTTAAATCTTTAATCCATTTTGAGTGTATTTTGTATATGGTGTAAGAAAGTAGTCCAGTACCATTCTTTTGCATGTAGCTATCCAGTTTTCCCAACACCATTTGTTGAACAGACTGTCTTTTCATCATTATATATGCATTCCTCCTTTGTCATTGATTAATTGACCATAAAAACATGGCTTTATTTCTGGGCTCTCTATTCTGTTCCATTAATCAATGTGTCTGTTTCTGTGGCAGTATCATATGCCACCAGGATTTTGATAGGCATTGCACTGAAAGTAGAGATGGCTTTGAGTAGCAAGGAAATTTTAACATTAAGTTTTTCAATCCATGAACATGAGATGTCCCTCCAATTGTGTCTTCCTTTTTAAAAAAACATTTTATTTAAAAATAATTAATAAAATTCAATGTGGATAATTTATACTATATTATTAGTTTCAGGGGTTTTAGATTTTAATGATTCATCAGTTGTATATAACACTCAGAGCTCATTACATCAAAAGCCCTCCTTAATGCCCATGCCCATCACCCAGTCACTCTATTCCCCTACCGACCTCCCCTCCAGAATCCCATTTGTTTTCTATAGTTAAGAGTCTTGGGATGCCTGGGTGGTTCAGTTGGTTGAGTGTCTGTGTGTGGCTCGGGTCATGATCCTGGGGTCCTGAGATCGAGACCCACATCAATCTCCTTGATCAATGGGGAGCCTGCTTCTCCCTCTGTCTGCTTCTTCCTCTGCCTGCCACTCCCCCTGTTAGTGCTCTCTCTCTTTCTCTCTCTGACAAATAAACAACATCTTTTAAAAAAGAAGAGTTTCTTACAGTTTGTCTCCCTCTCTGATTTTGTCTTATTTTATTTTTCTTTCCCTTCCCCTATGTTCCTCTGTTTTGTTTCTTAAATTCCATACATGAATGAAATCATATAGTATTTGTCTTTTTCTGACTGATTTATTTCACTTAGCATAATACCCTAGGTTCCTTCTATGTCACTGTAAATGCCAAGATTCCATTCTTTTTGATGGCTGAGTAATATTCCATTGTATATATAAACCACTTCTTCATCCACTGATCTCTCAATGGACAGCTGGGCTCTCTCCATAGTTTGGCTATTGTGGACATTCCTGCTATAAACACTGGGGTACATGTGCCACTTCAAATTACTATGTTTGTATCTTTTGGATAAATACCTACTCTTGAAATTGCTGGGTTGTAGGACAGATCTATTTTTAACTTTTTGAGGAACCTCCATGCTGTTTCCAGAAAGGCTCAACCAGTTTGTATTCCCACCAAAAGTGTAACAGGGTTCCCCTTTAATGCATCCTCATCATCAACTGTTATTTCCTGAGTTGCTTATTTTTTTAGTTTTTTAACACAGGCAGCAACCTCTTTAACCTCAACTGCAGCAACTTCTTCCTAGGAACAACGCCAAAGGCAAGGGAAGCAAGGGAAAAAATGAACTATTGGGACTTCATCAAGATCAAAAGCTTCTGCACCGCAAAGGAAACAGTCAACAAAACCAAAAGACAACTGACAGAATGGGAAAAGATATTTGCAAACGACATATCAGATAAAGGGCTAGTATCCAAAATCTACAAAGAGCTTAGCAAACTCAACACCCAAAGAACAAATAATCCAATCAAGAAATGGGCAGAGGACATGAACAGACATTTCTGCAAAGAAGACATCCAGATGGCCAACAGACACATGAAAAAGTGCTCCACATCACTGGGCATCAGGGAAATACAAATCAAAACCACAATGAGATACCACCTCACACCAATCAGAATGGCTAAAATGAACAAGTCAGGAAATGACAGATGCTGGCGAGGATGTGGAGAAAGGGGAACCCTCCTACACTGTTGGTGGGAATGCAAGCTGGTGCAACCACTCTGGAAAACAGCATGGAGGTTCCTCAAAAAATTGAAAATAGAGCTACCTTATGACCCAGCAATTGCACTACTGGGTATTTACCCTAAAGATACAAACGTAGTGATCCGAAGGGGCACGGGTACCCGAATGTTTATAGCAGCAATGTCCACAATAGCCAAGTTATGGAAAGAACCTAGATGTCCATCAATAGATGAATGGGTAAAGAAGAGGTGGTATATATATACAATGGAATACTATGCAGCCATC